>KN549289.1:192479-210481 GCA_000797555.1 Oesophagostomum dentatum | reverse complement strand
TTATTACCTAAGACAGCCTATTTGAATGACACAGTTAGAATTTTTAAAAAGTAACGGTAATTTAGCGATGTTTGATGGAGGGCTTCTTGTAATACTGAACATATAGCTTGGATAAATGCTTTTGCTTTCACTTTTTCACACTAAAATAAGTATGACATCTGAATAGGCAGCCAACACGATAAAGCAAAAGCTGGAAAAATGGGGGTAATTCTGGCTGAAAACAAGTTTTAGAGAGCACAATTATCATCTTCTCAATTTCTGCAAGTTTGTAGTTCACGACGAAGACTCCCTTGAATAAGGACTTCTTATTGTAACATAAAAGCAGCGCTTTACTACAAGCAATGGATGCAATGTGTGTGTTCAGCATACTTCGGTACATTTTCATAAAACATCTGACACTGTTATTTTCGCAATAGATAGTGTAGCAATGCAAAAAATTTGTCTGTCTCCGAAGACAGGCACCCACATTTCCGAGTGGTCGTCAATTTTTTGAAATACTGCAGATTGAACGTTTTTTGAGTGAGTTTTCCGACTCCGTATCGTCGGCCACACAAAAATTGGCGCCTTCACACTTCAGCGTTCAAGATCTAAAATGGAGTTAGTCCCGTTCGATACTGTTCCACCAGCTTCGCGGGGTTCCCTGGTAAAGTGCCTTTATTTTGGATATGCGCGTTGTATTCTTCTCCTATGCTGTGACGATAGTAGCCCACCCCGTGAGTAAGCACTCGGTTCTGTAGTCGTTAGAAGGTCAAGCTATACGTATCACATCACACAAACAAACTACGGCCTTGTATGTGAATGAATTTGAAAGGAAGTTACCTGACATTTCGGGCAGTACTCTGGATAGGGATGAAAAGTATAGGCATTCTTGATAATGATCACATTTGTCGGAACAATGACCGGCTGCGGATTTACAGTGTAGGCCACACCACCCTGGGCGTACACTACCTGCGGTTGTGGAGCGGGAGGAGCTGAAAGGAAGATTTAAGCTGCGAATGAGCTCAAAAGTTGTCCGCCGCCCAACCATAAAGGACAGGCAGAACTCGTACAAACCTCCCAGTCACCGTTGCTTAAAATCGAAGTACCAAGTACTGCACAGTGACCAAAACTAAGCACGTAAGCATTCAGAGAGAGCATAAAACGCTCTGAGTATAGAATTCCTGGGCAGCCCTCGACAAAGAACCAAAACAACTTGAAATCTTATATTACAGAAAGGGTGGATGCATATCTTATGCAGGTGGGCGAGTAGCTTCAAAGCTCAAGGAGTAGTAGAGTTTGTGTGTCGCTGTTTTGGATTTGTTTTAACTCCTCTGATCACAGAAGCTTGGAGTTTCCCTTTGATAATAAAAATGTCTTTATTTGCCTAACCTATACTTTGCAGCAGAAAGCATCAGTAACATCTAAGCTACTCTCAGATCTTTGAAAAAGATGTAGCGCTGATATGTTAGGCCAATATAGACGTTGTAACAACTACACAAGCACAGCAGAAGTAAAAGGAACGAATTCATACGGAAGTTGTTTGGGATGGGACTACTAGACTCTCGAAGGGCGCTGATGAGCCATCCTTTGCCAGTTATTTTATGATGACAGCACAATACCATAGGTAAGAAACATGCCGCAACATTAACAGATACAGCGACTATCTACGCACATTATGCTGCTTATCAAAAGATTTTCACAGTGGCATAATAAAATGCCAAGCTCATGTCCACTTCGCTTGTGCAATTTTTTCTTATTTTCTCATCATAGCAGAAATGGTCGCAAGGCCACTTATAAAATGGCGATGAGGTTTGCACTTATCGTTGCAAAGCAGTAGAGCAAGTGGCTTATCACACCCTTACAACCCTTACAAAGATTCGGAAACACTTATTTTCGTCTGAAGAACAGAATGAAGATTGGAGATTATTCTGGAAGGGGTTTTTTCCTGACCAGAAAACGAGCTTGGAAATCTTACAGGCAAACGAAACTCGACATTCGTTCTGCTACACAAGCCTCGGGAAATGCATTCATTACAAACGTAGCCGGCATTCTGTATTATCATGCACATCTCGTCTTTTGTATCTGCAGGCAAGTTCTCAGCTCTATTGCTCGATCTTAGTGACCGCGTCAACCTTTTCTGGCCGAAAATCCCCTCGCTGCTGGGTCTGTTAAGGCAAATAAGCGGACATCCATGGTTCGCCACCAGTGAAATGCGGGCCAACCGCTACTAAAAAACTAAAAATTTTTTTCCATAAAAGCACAAAAGTTGCACCTATATCGAAAAACTGAAGTTGGCGCCGCAGCCGCGCTATTTGTTTTGTATGTTCATGTTTTTCGTAAAGCCGGACGCCTTCCACTGCTTGGAAGATTCGAGCATGTGAAGGTCTCATTTTTATTTTATGTACTGCCAAACATCATTTTTGAGCGCTCACCGTAAAACGGTCAGGAAAGGGGAGCAACTCCAGGAAAATGGTAATCAGAGCGTTTTTCCGCGAAATACATCGCCACACAGCTGTTTTAGCCAGGAAAATGAATAGCTAAACACAATCTTTCGAAAACTGCATTGTCAGCCAAATTTTCTGACTAATCTCCAATAAAATATCAGGACGAGCAAAATTTCTCCGTTAAGATAGTTAGTTACACGTACTTTCTTGTCAAATGTACCACTGCAGAAAAAGTGTTGTTTTAACAGATTTTTCTACCACAGCCAACTTTATATTCCCCTTTTTGCGGACTAGGACCTACAAAGGATCGGTTATACCTAGAAAAGATGAGACTAAATCGCACTCTTAGATAAGCCTCTGCGACTAAGACAAAGCAGATTTGTAATTACGCTTCCGGTCCTGCCACTGCTAAGAATGGGGAAACGACTAAATTCTGCAGAATGAAGTATAACCGCGCTGCGACTAGGTCATTGTGAGAAATCAAAACAAACTCAAAAATATCTACCGCTAACTGTCTACACGATTTGAATTGGTTAAACAAATAAATGCTTACGATGCTTTCCTGACGACTATCATACAGAACTATCAACTTCTGCGATTTAGTCTCTGCAGGTATAACCGAGTCTTAAGGCCCGGGGAATACTTCGCGCGACGCAACCAAATCGCGCGCGATAGGTGTACAAATTGAGGTCTACGCGTACAAAAATGGCATGCAATCGCCCTAAACGTCCGTGCCTTTAAACATATGATGCGTTTTGAACAGTTGCGTGTCATTCTCGTAGGGGTACACCTCAAGTCGTACACCTGGCGCGACGCGATTTAGTCACGCTGCGCGAAATATACCCCGGGCCTAAGGCTTCGTCAACATTGAGCACGTTCCTGCTACTCCATCAATTTCGACACGTATGGTGCTCGTGTGGGTATCTGGCCCAGCCCACCTGAGGGACCTTAGTCCGCGAAAAAGGGTATATGTATCTCCATTCTTTTTCTGAAAGAGGCGTGTGGTGTGCAGTCGCACACGCTGCCAGGCTATCTCGGTTCGACTGCACAGTCAGTGATTAGCCTTAACCGGGCGGGAGTACTTCGAGAATATTGTAATTCTTCCTACTATGGTCCTTCTAAAGAAGGATAGAAGAGCTATCATCCGTTCAGATAATCGGGAGTATTAACCAATGGTCGCGGTAACTGCAGAGCAACGTTTCTATATTACGCATTAGCGATTTGCCAGGCTCAGATTGAAGCAGATAGCATGAGTTATGAGAGCTGCAGGGGGTTGGAAAGCGCATTCAAATTTTCGCGCCAAACCTACACCACTCATATATAGTGCTTTTTAAAATATTTAGACACTTGTAGTTTGTGCGACCATTGTAGAAATTGACCAGAGGGTGGCGAATCGCTTAATGGGAGAATCCGTACGAAAGCGCGGGAGCTTCCATCCGAAAATATCCAAATATTTTTGAAAAGCACTACATGACAGTCTGGCTACGACTTGGCACGCGTACTCATTATTTTTCGAATGGGTGATATATTCCTTTTTAGGACTCAATTTCATGACATATAGACATGTCTAAATTAACACTCCTAACCTTTTACACTGACAAAGACTCTCCAATCTGTTGAGGCAGAAAAACTGTTGCAGAGAAATTTTCTACACCAAGTTTTGCAAAATTTGCAATACCCTCGGTATCTTTGGACAGAAGACGAAAAAGACGCAAAAGCGCTGCTTTTTCGTCTTTTCGTTCCAGTTCTTTTACTTGGGGAACAATCCCCCAACTGTTATATATTTTTGGAATCGGGTGTCGATACTCTACCGATATAGGTGGTTTCCACTATTCCATGTCTACACTCTAATACCCTGAGGGCGTAAATGTTTGAAAGAAGCTAGAAAGCTAAGTTTTCGTGAAGAGTGTGTTGTGAAATTGAAGGATTATGATTACGGGAACCCGTATTTGTTCTATACTCGCTGTTTCTTCAAGTTTTTGCTGAAATGTAATATTCCAAATTTTCGCTACTTCCACGGTTTAGGTGTCTCCTGCTACTTAGTGAATCAGTCTGCAGATCCTAAGGTTCAGCTGTCCAGAGATCCTTCCCTGTGCTGCACGATGGCAGAAGACAGACAGTCAAGCTTTGCTAAACTTCAGGTTATGTGGACAGAAATATTGCTCTTCCCCATCGCGGACATCACAGACACAGTTTTGGCGCACAAACGTTATTCTCAGAACTGATAACCTAGGAAGATGAAATTGGTTGTTTCCACAGATGGGACGTTGTCCTTACAGAATTCCTCGTTCGCACCTCTCTAGCTCTCTTGATTGGTTAATTGCAACAACTCAAAGTTGCTTGGAATAAAGACGAAAATTCTTGTCCTCAAAAAAAGGCTATCACGACGATGATGTCAGATCTGTAGGGGACACTTCCTTGATGTTTTTTCCAGGTTTTGCCGCTTTGAAGCAGCTTTGCTCAATTCTTGAGCCCTGTAAGGTGATATTGTTCGCCGCACGATCATCTCAGTGCTCGGTCACGCACGCTCAATGCACGTGATTGTGCGTTTCAGAAATGGATTCGTCTTCGTTCGCTTCAGGACAAACTTTACTGGTCCTCTGAAGATCCGCGCAATCACCTGACCTGCATGCAAGACGTCGCTCTAGGCCGGCTGCGTACGATCGCGCGATGAATAATATAGCCACACAGAATAAAGTGAGGCAAAACTGCATGCAAACGGCAAAACTTGAAAAAAAGAACGTTAGAGAAGTGTCCTTTGCAGAAATGATGCCAGATGATGCCAGATGATGCCACTAGGTTTTTTTTGAGAACATGAATTTTCGTTTTCATTTTCACCAATTTCACCTTCCTAGGTTATCAATTCTGAGAACAACGCTTGCGCCAAAACTGCGTCTGTGAGGTCCGCGATGGGGAAGACCAATATTTCTATAATGTATACCAATAAATATATAAATTTCTGCATAACTTGAAGATTAGCCAAGTTAGACTGTCTGTCTTCTGCCACCGTGCAGCAGAGCGAAGGATCTCTGGATAGCTGAAGCTTAGGATCTGCAGACTGATTCACTAAGTAGCAGGAGACACCTGAACCGTGGAAGTAGCGAAAATTTGGAATATTACATTTCAGCAAAAACCTGAAGGAGCAGCGAGTATAGAACAAATACGGGCTCCCGTAATCATATTCCTTCAATTTCACAACACATTCTTCAGGAAAACTTAGCTTTCTAGCTTCTTTCAAACATTTGCGCCCTCAGGGTATTAGAGTGTAGACATGGAATAGTGCTAACCACCTATATCGGTAGAGTATCGACTCCCGATTCCAAATATATATAACAGTTGGGGGATTGTTCCCCAAGTAAAAGAACTGGAACGAAAAGACGAAAAAGCAGCGCTTTTGCGTCTTTTTCGCCTTCTGTCCCAAAGATACCGACGGTATTGTAGTTCGACTTTTCATTCTATTGTTGTTGAACCAGGAATACGAAGTGACATTGGAGAAGAAATCTTTAAAAGCCTAACAGAAGTATTTTCATACTTGTCAATCAGTGTACGAAAAGAACCCCTCAACATTCGGAATCAGGTGTTTCCATGGCAAGTTAAATACGATCATCATCCCTTTTCAGTGATGGAAACATCTCCAAGCTCAGGACAAGGAAGCCTGAATTAAGAAGTGTGCAAAATTAAGATGAGTCGTATCTTATAGCAGCGTTTCATTTTGTTTGAGGCCATTAATGCAAGTTGCAAATTCGGGCTTTCCCACTCCTTGCGAAGAATACTTACGAATACTCTTAAACAGAATGCTCATATAAATTTTCCCCTAGAAGTAAACTCTTCTTTTTCACCGACTCATTTGCATAATCAGTTCAGCAGATTGCTTAAATGCTCTGTGGAAATTATTTTCCAAACGCAGATCCGAAAAGGTTCCATCTAATCTAGTGCAAATTTTATAAGGAAGGGATGATTAGTCGTGTCGGGAGATAGATGTGCGATGTGCTCTGCCAAATAGTGCTTGGAATACTGTTTTTTTTCCAAATATGTCACCCATAGCGGCGACGGTTTAGCGTATGTACAAGGATTAAACATGCTATTCCTGCTGAACGCTGCTTAAGTCAGATCCTGCGTATTCTTTTCGGAAATAAGCTGAATCGGCGCGCTATGTATACATAACTCAGAACTGTTCGTACAGTACAGACTTCGTGGTAAACCTTAATTCATCGTTTATATTCAAAATTTGTTAGATTGTGTTGCATTGCAGCATTTTAGCCAAGCCGAGTTTAACATGACAAAAACTTGTGTAACCCCTTGTAGAGTAACCGTCGCAGATGTGAATCACGTATTTGGACAGGGGATTCCAAGTACAATTTAGCAAATCATATCGGATAGCTATTTTCGGGCACAACCGATAAACTCTCCCTCATTAGAAAAGACAGTTACTGTTTCTAGTATTTCTGGCCGGAGGTTGATACACTACAAAACGGTGTATAAGAAAGAATCACAAACCAGTATCCTTCGGCGGGCCTTGCTGCATTGGCGGAGGTGCCGCCGGGGAGGAAAGCGCCTCCTAATAAAAATCTATACATTTTTGCAAGTGATGATGGGTCATTAACGAACTTACATTGTAGGAAGGGGGTGCAGGTTGTGGAACTGATGGTCCCTGTGCAGTACTCATATCTTGGCTCAGAGGTTCAAAGAATGCACCTTGAAAACGTCAGATTAGCGCAATAGTCACTAGTTCTTGTTTGTTGATGCGTTTCGAAATGCTTGAGTGTATGCATAGGATGACGCGGACCCAAGGATTCCTAATAATCAAACATGGACTCTCCCGTCCGCCGAATTCCGCGAGAAACCCTGATGAAGGTGAAAAGTGTGCTTGATTCCTTGATTCCAAAAAAAAACTTTGAGAAATATGTAACTCGTATTAGCATTGCTTGGTGTAATCAAAAGGATATAACCTACATTTTTAAAGTGAAATAAAGCAAGACTCAGCATATACAGGATTGTTTCAGCGTATAATTTAGGGGGAACTTCTGATCAACTCATCACCAAGAACTAATGTAAGCTGGAAAATGCCCTCGAAAAGAAAAACGGTTGCTGACATGCGTAAGCATGTGTCGATGGGCGAGTGCGTTATCAGTGAATGATTACGGGTCTAACTCGGCTTCTACGACTGAAGTGTCCCTTGCTGAGTCAGAGTTACGATCTATACCCTTAGGAAACGCTACCCTGCAAAAATGAGTTCTGCTATGGCAGAAGGCTAGTAGCCAGTTCTGAGAAGTAGCTCTATTTCATCAACTCTCTCCATCCGTTTCTGCTTTTTTCAACTCCCTAACCCTCTCACAAACAACATTTGCTCACGGATTGAAAACAGGAATTGCGGTTTTTAATATGAACTTCCTCAGAATAGTGGCCCACAAAAGTAAAGAAATATACTTTTTTATTTGCTCAACACGACTTTTGGCCAAACATTATGGGACTGAAAGAATTATCTGAAGCATCCTAGCTGAGAACCCAAACTGTAGTCGATATCATGGAAGATTATAAAGAACAGTTTAGGTACACCAGATCAGTTTCTATGTTGCGTAGATATGACGTTGCTAGTGATGACGTCATTGGTTCTACCGGCAACAAATTTGCCCACGAAAATCGCAGCGCGTCCCGATGCCTACTTAACATCTGCGAGCAATGGATACCGATTGGAGCCTTCTTAGGGCACAACAGCACGAAAACCTTGCACAGGTCACATGGTGTGCAGCAGCGATATCATACTAACCATACTTACCATGTCTACTACGACAATCTTCAGTTATAGGCCGAAGAAAACAAGAATCCAACGCCAAATCCACATTCCAAATAGATGTGTATACAGGTTATTGAACGGCTTCTTATTTCTAACAGAGAGCGGTTGAGTTTTGCAACCAAAACATTGCAAATTCTTTTTAGCTCTTGACGACAATTCATTCAGGGCGAATCTGTCTTGGTGCAGAGTTGATTGTCCAGAGTTCTAGCGTCAGTGTGAAAAGAGAAAGAGATGAAGTATATATGCTCCTAAAACGTTGGGTGAAGAGCACTGACAGCAGTGCGGGCCTGCGAGGTAGCGGTGCTACAAAACTGTTTATTACACGAAAATAAACAGAGAACCATGTCATTGTTGTGCAAACCCATTTCCCACGTAGCCTTGCCTCATTCGGGTTTGCACACCAGGAAATAAGCGCAAATCTTCGTCCACTTTCCATGTGGATGGACTTATGCAAAGCCAGGGACTGAAATGGGTCAAAGTGTTCAACATAAAATACATCATGTAACATGGGTTACAGTATGTGCAGCCTTCAGTATATGCGAAACGGTAGTAGAAAAAGCGTATCTAAGCGCTGTTCTCTCTTTCTTCCTCTCTCACTATTCCTCTTTCTAGCGCTGTTTTTGATCAGTCAGTGGTGCATATTCGGTATTCAGCGAATCGGGTTGTGGAAAAAAGTGTGTAAACTCCTGCTTTCATAAAATGCTAGGACATTTATGTCCTCTTTTCCAGCTTTCATGAGCTAAAACGTCAAGATGTTCTTCATGTGAAGTGGAAGCAAGTGTTGTCGTTGTTATATATGCTATATGGGTTCATCGGAGTTCATTTTGTAAACGACAAAGAGAGCGGAGAACCACAAGAGTTTTTCAACCAGTGGACAAGGATGGGAGCACGCACTTTATCATGCAGTGCTTCTTTTTCTCGCCGAAAAGGGAGAGTGTCGGAGAAGAAGGAGGGGAAGCGGAAGCTGAAGAATTAGCACAGGAACTTAGCCGGAAAGGCGAAGAAGGCGAAGACGTTCACCTTAGCGGTCTCTATCCACTACTACATCGATTTTTCGAAATTAATAATAAAAAGTGACCGGAGGAACCATTCTTTTTGAATTTTTTGTTGATCCTTAGCACTTTCAATACTTCTTCATTCAGAAGGAGGAAGAGTATCTGCCCGATTTCCTCATACTTGACAGCCAGACTCGATCTGTCATTTTCTTTTCATTTTGCATCCATTGCTAAAATAACTTTCAGCATGCTTTCGAAAACTGTTCTACCTATGAGCCTATTCGTACGGATCCGCCATCTATCCGTTGCACCCTATATTAAAGGATAGGGCCACGACAAATATGTGCACCGCGGCAGCTTGGCCTGAATCTGCGACGCACGAAACATTCATCCGAGCTTGCATACTTCAAAAAAAGCGATGTGCAACCAAATGAATGGAGAGTAGAGACACCACTGAATTGGTAGAAAGTAGAAAATGTTTTAAAGGCACCATTTTGAAAAAGGGCATTGTTAAGGATAAGCTCTCTGCTAATAAAAACTACAGTGCAATAGAGAATAAAAGTCGGAGTAACGATCTGAAAAAAGGCGATGGGGCTGCTGCTTTAACCTTATCGTCTATGTATCCTAAGCGACATATTCGTAAAAAAGGAATGATCTAAGATTCATTCTTAGGCGGTTTTTTGGTTCCGTGTTTTGGCATGCTTTTATTGGCAGAACCTTCATTTTTTACAGGGTTTTTCTCAAAATGAGCAGGTTATGGAGGTTGTCGCTGTGGTAGGGTTAAAGAACGGGTTCCCCCTCACTGCTCTACTAGAAAAACTTCATCATTCGCAATCATAAACTTAACATGTGAAAACCATCCGATTTTCAGAAGGATCCATCAAGTATGAGTAGTCTCCAACGCTAAGCGCTTGCGGCTGTTATTACTTTAGTTGGTTAATACTTTCCCAAAAGCAACGCACTTCAGAGCGGCAATGCTTTCTAAAAAATGAAAAAAACACTTCAAGAAGTATCCCGGCTATTTGGAGCAATCCAGACATTTACAAAACGATGGGGCGTGTCGTAGCGACTCTTCTGAGAATCTAGTCTGGGAACTTTATTAGCACTCGATGGTAACAAATCTTCGAAATATTTTAGATGTTCCGCTCAAGCCACCTTCAAAATGTTCGTAATGGGTCGTGCTTATTCCTGCATCTTTTTCGAGCTATCTCGCACTTTTTTATTTTTAAAGGCACGTTGCCTCACGGGAGTTTTTAAATATTTGGTTTTTCAAAACCTCATTTTGCTATTCGACAAAGAAGAACCGATTAAAGATTCTTACCAGTTCCCTTCAAGGTAGTACAGATTCTCCAGTTGTCGATCTCCGCCGCTAGGTCAAATAAATAGAGATAACAGCCTCACTGCGAGAATATTTGAGAAGTATGCGACAGGAAGAGTATTTAGCATTAAGTATTAGCGTGCGGAATGGAAATCGTCGAAGTATTTCTGCAACCTACAAAATAACTGAATCATTTCCAGAATCGCCTCTGGACAGTTGAACCACCTCTGCATAGGAATGTCATCTCCACTATCGATGTCCGTAACGTCAGTGGTGGTGTGATTCACGCTTTATAGGTAGAGAACGGATCGCAAAGGAGTTCTTCATTGAGCCATTCTGTAGAGGTGAGATCATGGATCATCTAATATCGACTCTTTTGGGCTAGAAAAACAAGTGCGAGTGGCAAAAGCTAGGAATGGTAAGCTACTTTATTTATTGGGAAACACGTGGGAAATATCACTCACAGTTAATTCTAGTTGCTGAGTGAGTAGCACGACCAATCCAGTGCGTTTTCTCGAAAGAGCTATATTTTCGCACCTACACCTTCGTTTCTATAGCAAGCACTACTAAAAATAGAGGCTACAAATAATATGCTGCAATGCAAGTTGGAGAAGGGCACTATTTTAAAGGCACAGTCCCACCTGGAATCGTTTCCGAGATTCTGCCATGAGTAAAACCGCTGGAAGCCGCTGATCACAAAACTGTAGAAATCAGTGGTAGAAACTCGCGAAAACCCCGTTTTTCAGAGCCTAGAAAATTCGCTTTTAATATTGGCGAGGGCGTAGTTTCTCACATGTTCCTCACATCCTCCAAAGCCCAGCCGAGTGACCTCGCAAACTGCACGTAGCCCGATGTAGCTTTCACACCCCAAATTTATCACCGTGTTCAGATCAAAGCAGGAAATTTCGTGAAAGTTGTTGTGCAGGCAAAGCTTTTTAAAACATTTGGTATGAAAAGCCTTTATTTAACATGATGCAAAATTATTAAGCTGCTTGAAAGCGAGTACGATGCTGTAAAAAGGGAGATAAGTGGTGTCAGGACAACTCGTACGGAAATGTTTTGATCTAGGTTCAAAAACGGTGTTTTTGACTGTTTTGATCGAAAATACGTATATCGCTGGATTCAGCATATCGCGCTGGTTCTGAATATACCAAAATCTCGAACACCAAAACGAGGTGGGACTTTGCCTTTAAGGTCGCTCACGAAAACAACCTTGCGCAAGCGTAGGTAGAAGCTAAGGCAACGTTCTCAATTCCGATCTTGGTGTTGAAGGCAGCGGTCGCGGAGAAAAATCGCTTTTCTGGCTTTGATTTGAGGATGTAGCTTTAATCGTGTGTTTCATTAATACAAACAAATTCGTGGTAGTTTTTCGCCATGCTAATTCGCCTGCAGTTACTGAGAAGCAAAACAAGCAAGCCCTCGGTGGAGAAAATTCAGCTCTTTGAAATGCCATCGGGCAATTTTATATAACTACTATTTAACCATTTTGCATAAAATTATGGTGGTTAAACGAAGCTCACACGCTCAGAAAGCCTTGTAAGATTCTGAAAGGAGGACTCAAAAAATGGATGGAAATTCAAATTTTTCGGCTCGAAATTCATTCGTGAGTGAGAAAATCGCCATAGAAGACTAGTCCGCGATTTCGCGGGCGAGTTTTCCATTCCTTCGTGAGCTTTCCGTTGGAATTCCATACCGTCTTAAGCGCGAGAACACGGAAGAGTACTACAGTTCTATTTGTACGAAGTGGTTCTAGGGATTTAACTGGTGTGCAAAACTAAATGAACAACTCATCTGCGATACCACGGGCGAACCTTCGCGAGCGATTTTCTCGGTCAAAAATACTTTTGAGCCGAGAAATTTTAATGTTTAACATTTTTTATGTTCCTTTTTCAGAATCCATCAAGAAATCATGAAGTATTCAGAGCACTGGTGCTGCCCTTAAAGCAGTGATGGGTTCAAAAAATAGGGCCATTCATGGCAAGCCATAATCAAAAGCCGATTTGAGAAGATCGACGAAGCTTTGGCATGAATTCTCTTGCCCTTTTCTAGCATTTGATGGGAATAGTGCGTCCACTGCAAAAAAAGAGCGGCATTTCCCACCTCTACCTTTAAGTGATGTACTTGTGGACGAAAAAGACAAAATATACACCAACACATTTGTTTATAGATAGCAACGTATATGAAGTAAGCAGAGAAGGTATATGTGCAGCAGTAATGTTTCTGCTATCTGTGGCAGACTTCGCTTGACGTCACTGGTTTCGGTACCTATATTCGATCGGTGATTTCGCAGAGAAAAGTGAGCGCCACATAGCGAATGTTTTGCGAAAGCCTGTGATAACTGTGACTCATGTGTGCTACCTTAGCGATGCAACAATGTGCGAATGCGATGCAAACCGTTCCACCTGGGTTGAGACCAGCTGCCATTTCATTCAAGAGGCGAGACCTTGTTTGTCTCTATTAATTACTTGCTACACTGTTCTGCTTCTCTTCGGAAATTCGACTTCAAATCACGTCCGAAAAGAAGTTGAACTAGTCGAGTATCATTTGCGGTGGCCTCTTTTACATTTAACGACCTTATTTTCTAATTTTCGAGGATATTCTCCGGAACTTCTTCTTGAACCTGATACGAGACAGTATCGTGTGCCTAACTTGTACTTTTCGTAATAAAAAAATAGCAAATACCGCTCCACTACTTTTAGTAATTGTTATCACCAGTACTTACTTAGGTACTTACACGGCCTGCCCACTCAAATCGTTTACAGCATCTCTTGCATTCCTTTGGTTCTCTCGTTAACATCATCCAAAATGATCGTAGAATTCGTGATTGGAGCCATCTGCGAGTTTCGCTCCTGTATTCTTGAATCATGCTCAGTTGATTTTGCAGCTGGTCATCTTTTTTCACGAACATCCACCCATCCCTTTGAGGGTTTCCTGGCTCATTAGTGTTTTGCCTGCGACACATATTTTGCTAGGTCGCGTAGACAGGACATACACGTAAGATTAGAACTCGAAGTCCGGATTGGCGTTAATTTTGCCAGTAGTACTACGTCGGGAAGGCAAAGGACACCTCTCAAGCGGTCTCTAGCGGTCGATCACTTGTCCGCGGTTGCGAGACATAATGTCGTGAGCAGATAAGGGCCAGCGCCGCCGTCGTTGGTTAGGTCCGCCCATACTGAGAGTGGCTAATCAATGACGGCGGCGCCGGCCCGCCCTGCTAACGACATTATGTCTCGGACCCCTGGTCAGTAGCTTTCTCGACGTAGTGGCAGCATCAACCTCCGTCTCAGCTGCGTAGTAGAGTGCCGGGGGTGTGTAGCTGTTTATCCGGTAAAGGCTGCCCCCTCAAAGCTCAAATCGGATAAACAGCTTCATGCGTAGCTGTTTATCGGGATAAACAGCTGTGCATGGAGCTGTTTATCCGGTTACCTTTTCTGTATAGAGTGATTTTTTTTGTTTTTACGATCAAATTTTAATGAAGAATCTTTTTAGCAGTTTTACTAAGTCACGTTATCGTTTAACGACTCCATTACAAAACTGAAGTAAGTGTGTGAATTTAAAGGCAGCATCCACGCTCGGAACACTTTCTGAGTTCTTGACGGATTCTAAAAGAGGAACACAAAAAAAGGGTTGAGGTTCAAATTTCTCGGCTTGAAAGTCATTCCTGACCAAGAAAGTCGCCACAGAAGACTCGTCCGCGACTTCCTGGACGAGTTCTCCAACTAGCTTTCCGCGCTAGCTAGAACGCTGTAACTCCTGGATATGAATAGGATTGAAAGTCTCCTCCATGTCCTCGCGCTTAAGACGGTAGACGACCCCAATAGAGAGCACACGGTGCAGTAGAAAACTCGTCCGCGAGATTGGGGACGAGTTTTCTGGAGTGATTTTTTTGGTCAGTAATGACTTTTGAGCTGAGAAATTTGAACCTCTACCACTTTTTGAGTTTCCTCTTTAGAATCCGTCGAGAACTCAGAAGGCGTTCCGAGCGTGGATGCTGCCTTTAATCATGTGGTTTTCTCCAATAAATGCTGCGACATCTCTTTAAAGGCAGCACCCACTCTAAAAACGGATTTCGGGATTGAGGTGGTTTATGAAACCTCTGTGACTGTGTAGCCAAAAGCCAAAGTGAGAGCACCGGTAAGCTGCTCGTTGGGGAGAAAACGGCCGAAACGTCGGATACTGGGTGGATTAGGCGAATTTCTCGGTCAGGAATGAGTTCTGAGCCGAGAAATTTGAACATTAGCCAACTTTTGAGTTAGTCTTTCGGAATCCATCGAGAACTCAGGAGGCGTTCTAAGAGTGGGTGCTGCCTTTAAGCAGGATTTAATGACACTCACGGTGACTACTCATTATTTAGAATTTCGGGAAAGTCCTCCACTGCTTTACTAATCGTTTAGCGAAGACTGGCGGTAGCGAAATTCATGGCGACAGATTAATAGATCTAATGATTTACCATTCAGCTGCATTCTTTTACAGTAGTTCCATTGGATATTGTGCAGAATTACGTCAACTTTCACGGCAACTCATTCCAGGTAATTCTTGGGCCAAATAATCCTAATGGCCGTTAGAAAAGAAAAACTGTTTTGTTTACATTCTTTAATGTTTCTTCCTCAAAAAATCTTCGAAAAGCTTCATATGTAGCAATTTAGTTGTTCTAGGACATGTAGCTGTTTATCTGTTATGTAGCTGTTTATCCGATTGTGCAGCTTTTTGTCAGTTCGTGCAGCTTTTCATCCGGCCGTGTAGCGATTTATCCGATGGTGTAGCGGTTTATACGATCTAGGCCATGCCCCCACCGGATAAACAGCTTGCCCCCGAGTGCCAGAGGTACGGTCGCACTGGAAAGATGGTCCACAAAACTCCGGGTTCGTCAAATTTATCTGTAGCCTCCCTCAGAGGCCCGAAGGCTGCCCATGCTCTTCTACTTCTCCTGTTCAGTTCGTCTTCGAGATCGTTTTCCATGCTCATAGAGCGTCCGAGGTACCCTCTGTCTCACTTCTTGAAAGGAAGTCGTGTAGAATGGCGGTCAGCGCGAGGCAGTCGGCGCGGCAGTCGTGGCGCAGGGAACTCTCGTCGGGAGCCAAAATGCCAGCAATCAGCGAGCTTCCGTCGGTCGACCAGCTTGGGTCCCGGGCCAGAGTTGTCCGCGCTGCGACTGCCGCGCAGACTGCCAAGCGCCGACTGCCGTCCTACACGACTTCCTTTCACGAAGTGAGACGGTACGCATAGGAAGGCGTCTTCACAATGGAGAAGCTGTGCAGTCCCGCTCCTTCTCTTTCGTTGCAGGTACCATTCATTAACTGTGTCTTCTTCCGATTTATTTGCAGTTCAAATCTCTATCGTGCTTCGTTCAGTTCCTCCAGCATCGTATCTGCTTCTACGGTACTACCCGAAAAGAGAGCGATGTCAGCAGAAAAGAATACTGGAGAGAATTCGTCCATTAATTTGCATTCCTCTTTTGTCCCAGACTTCATTTCCCACTGCAACGCGGCCGTGAACAGCTTTGGCGATATTGTGTCGCCCTGACGTATTCCCTTTCCAACTGGTGTTGATGGGCGATGAGAAAGCTGCACCGTTGCTGAGCGTTTCCCGTGGCGGTCGGCTAAAGTCCTCACACAGGATCCGTTCTCCTCCTGGGCGACAGTATGCCGCGTCCTGATGTTGTCGAATCCTTTTTCGAAGCCGACGAAGGTTAAGATGAGAGGCAGGTTGGTGTTCCTGGGAGACCTCGATGATCCTCCAACCATCTGGATGAGGTCAATGCACCTAAAGTTTTCGCGAAATCCAGCCTGCTCTTGAGGTTGGGCCTCATCCAGTGTCCTTGATATGTGAGTGAGGATGATCTTCGTGAACAGCTTGTACAGAACGCTCAGCAGGCACATCCGACGGTAATTCCGGATATCTTCACAACCGCCCTTCTTGTGCATAAGAACAGTACGGTCCGGGATCCTCTCTCTTAGCTCCTTAGTGGCGTTCGAGATATGTTCCAAGTGTGATGAGCGGGGCTTCAGGGCTCGTTCTGCACAGGCTTCCGATTCCTTATGAAGCAAATCGTAGTCCGCCGTTGGGTCCTCCAGGACAGGTCAGTCATATCGTTACAAGGACTAATCGAGCATGGCAGCGTCATATACGACATCCTTGTTCCTCTTAGAACTATAGCAGATGTTCTTCTCCAGCTTGTGGTTGAGTCGTACCTTTGCTCGAGGGAGACGGTGATCAGAACCACAGCAGAAAGGTATGACTAGGGATACATCCAGTAGACACCATCTCCGATTGGTGAGTGTGTGGTCGATCTCCGTGTGACCTGTGCCGTTGGGTGACTCACATGTCCTTCATGAGAATGGAGTTCCCATGAAAAAGTCATGTGGCGGATAAGAGCCCAACGAGACGATTACCACTACCAAGTTGTTGAGATGTACAACTTGAGATGTACCCAGGGCCTGGCGTAGCTGTTCTCCGGGGCAAGCTAGACTTCGTAAAGGTCTGAAATTTCAAAGGGGCTTCATACCAGGAATAAATGGTGACGAAATTTTAAATCGTCGAAGGTGTAAAAGGAAAACCAGAAAAGGTTTTCCTTTAAAGGAATACGTAAAATGAAAGCATCAGAAGCTGATATCAAGCTAAAGATTTGCTTTAAAAATATGGGAGAACCACAGAAATATTCTCAAAACTCACATTAAAATTTAAGATGTTGAAATTAAAGTCTGCAGTCAACGAAGCTTGCGTCGACAGGAATGTGCGCATCGAACCTGCGCTGCCGACGCCCATTTTCCACATAAAAATATTTTTAAGCGAAAACTGAAAGATGTCGGAACAAAATAGAGACGTAGATGCGCTCCCTTCGAATGAACAGTCGTACGAAAAGTGGCCCTCAAATATGACCACATAAAAAATTTCATGACCTTTGTTGAGTTAGCTGTTCTCAGGTACAGCGACGGGAACAGCTCAGGTGTTCCCGGACCCTTTCTCCTTTATTTATCAAATTTAATAAATTATTTTTCGCAGGATTGTGTGGCATCCTCATTTCTTTTTATCATTAAAATTGCACTTGGCAGTTCTCCCTTGTATTCGAGAAATACTTGAAAGTCTGAAATTTTTCACTCAAATATATCGCGCTCCGGGCACAGGGCGGAGGCGCTGGCCGCAGCGCGGTCGTGCGAATCTCCCGTGAAGAAAGCAAGTGGTTTAGTCCTGCACATGTTTCTTCAAAGAGGGCTTCGTTTTCAAAAATGAATGCGGAACACCTTGAGTCAGGCCCTGGGTGTACCCGTAGAAAAATGGCACGCGGCTACCCGAAACGCACTGTCTTTTCAAATGCATGTGCGTTCTGGGCAGTTTCGGTTTCGTGTTACTTTTCTAGGAGTACAGCTCAACTTGTACTCCTCGCGCGTGTGACTCTGGCCGCGTAGTGCGAAGTATAACTCAGGTCTAATCCAAATTTTCCAACTCAGTTTTCAATTTATACGGCTGTCGCT
>KN549289.1:112110-127803 GCA_000797555.1 Oesophagostomum dentatum | reverse complement strand
ATTTTTTATAGTGGGAGACGTAGCATTTGTACACGCTAGTTTTCGAAAACACATTTTTCCAAGACTTCCCTCAGAGTTATTCCATGACGCTTCCTTTGAGTGTGAATATCACTCAGCTACAGAATGGAAAGTTGAGCCCGGTCGGTACAGTAATCTCCCTAGTTTAGGCGGTTAAAACTAAGCCTAAGCCCAGATCTGAGCCTAAGCTTAAGCGAGGGAGCTCTTTATACCTAGGCGTAGGCTTAGATCGAGGCCTGTGCTTAGGTATAGCCGCTTAGATTGTGGAAATTACTGTGTCGAGCTGACTCAACTTTTCGTCGCTCCGCTAACGTCACCAGAGCAATTTGATTTGTAGAACTAATATCACCATCCCTCTTTTTGGTGCTGGTTAAGCTGCCATTTTTAAAATACATTAGCTACGAGACACAGCGATTGACTGGCTCCTGATGTGCTCTATTGCAAGATTAAGGAAAAATACAGAATTTAGGAAAAATGATTGTTTATTTTCTGATTGACACCGCCTGACGATTCCATTTCCTCAACACCTGATAGTAAAGTAGCACTTTTACTAAAGATGACCATCCAGTTTACTTGTAGACCTGTGTTTAGATCACGCGTTGTAGTTACGAAAAGACCGCTACAGGATGAATAACACATAGGACTGCGGTAATTACCCGATACGGCAATAATTATTTTTTAGGCATCGTCGGTGAAGGAGAGCATCAAGTGAAAAGAATCATCTGGATTGAAGAACTGCGCAAAAAAATTCTGGCTGCCACGATATTCAGTTTCTTATTTTGACACATTAACATAGACTACAGATACTGATTTGTTTTTCTTTAAATAATAAGGGCTGAATGAATTTTTCAACCATTTTATTTTACTTCAAATCAACCTGAAACTAACCGAAAAGTTCCACTGGATTAAAACAACGTGACTAGACTGCATCTTCCTACCTTATCTATATCCATTTTAACCGAGGTCGAGTACATCTCTCACGTGGAAAAGGTGTCGGTTGACAGATGCCAACTATAACCAAACAAAAAACGAAACAAACGGCGTTTTTTCTGTAGACATGAACACGCGCAAGCCTAGTTTTGTTGCCGAATTCCCAAAAGTGCTGAACATGATTTTTTTAATAAACAAAAGAAGCTGCTGAAGTTTTTATGGTGTTGTATTACGGTACACCAAATCACTGCATACAGTTCTAGGCTCTAAAGGGAATTATATTTTGATGTGGAAGGCCGCTGAATCTCTAGTTCACCCTTTATTCGCATTACTCGGATGTGGTGGTTTTGCTCAGTGGAAAGGTGTGTTGATATAGTGCAGCGACAGTGAGCGCAGTTCATATCGTCGCAACCAATCCGAGTACGTTGCCTTGCTGACGCGTGATTTTGCAAAGGACACCGTCAGACCCTCGTAGGTCGAGCCACTTTCGTGACAAGCTCCCGCCACGCCTGCAGTTGCTATGAGCTTGGCTCGAAGATGTTGCGACAATTTCGAGGGGATTACTACGGGCCCTGAAGTGGTCACCTAGTATAGGTGGGCGACAGTACCGTGCTGAACTCATCCTTGAAAACATCTTTTTTATGCCTTTGCGTGCAGAAGGGGCTATATTTGTCGCTGTGCTTTAAATACGTTCAGGAAGTAGTGCTTTCGTATGAGCATCTACTTGTAAAAGATCCCGAGCAAATCTATGTTAAGTTCAGCGTTAGACTTTTGAAGCGCAGTTTTCATACAGTAATTGTACGCAAGTGCATGCTTCATGACCCTATTATTGCAGCAGGGGTGCGTAGCATTAGAAACCCACATCGTTCCTGGTACCTTTACTCTAGCCTCAAATTGCTGCCGTAGCGAAGGCTGCTCATGTTCAAAGGTTTAAGGCGGTATCCGAGAAAGCGGGCGAACTTCTTTGCCGTGTTCGCCGGGCTTGTCGACAAGCATTTTTGCTGAAAGAAAGTGTTTTCCGTATCCAAGAAAATTTTGTTCTCCAACAAACGTGTTTGTCGTGACAAAAGAGCTCGCCAGGGTATTACCTAGGTGAAGGCTGCACGAAGCAGTTTGCCGAATTTCATTCAAATTTCTTTTGGTTCAATTTCTAGTACTATTTACGCCTACCAATGCATATTTTACTTAGTTTTTACAAGGAAGTCATAGATGATATTTATAGGGACTTGGCAGACAAAGAAATATTAGGTTGGATATTATGTTAGAAATAGGTTGGATATTAGATTAGAAATATTACGTTGCAAAAATAATGCTCGTTTTCAAAATTCTCTGTTCATACAGTCACAAATCTGGCTTGGGGGGGGGGGCGTTTTACTACAGGACTTAGTGACAGCCTGCCTGCAGATAATGCATAAGCAAGGGAGAACTTGCTGCTAGACGGCGCTACTTCTGAATTGTTTTTAAAAGCATATTCTGGCAAAGTACTTCAATTAAAAAAGGAATGTAAGTTCACGACAAGAAGAAGGAAGATAACTGTCATTTTCACACGTGGAACTGTATATCCGCAGGCCACGCAGCGCAAGGCGCTGTAGTAAAAGGACCCGCCGCCTCTGGCTTATACACTACTCGAAAGCGGAAATCTTTAGTAATAAAATCTTAGCATGCAGCTGCTGAAGCAACAGTATTTCTAGGGACAAATGCGGTAACTTTTAAATTTTTAGGTTAAAATGAAACCACTCTTAGCGGGTTTATCCTTTGAAAAAGCGAGCTGATATAAGCGCCCAATAGGGTGTCTTGTAAAGGAAGATTAGCTCTATAAAAAGGCGAAATTCCTTTGCTTCTAGCATCGACTGATGGATGCAATTTTTAGAGCGAACAAATAAATAACACAGGAAGGGATTTGTGCCTTTCAACCAGTATATACCTAGGTTGGCTGTGTTTGCTCTAGAAATCTTAGAGAAAATCCGTTCCAAACTTGAGCATCAAAAATCACGCATTGCACCAACCTAATAGATATTCGTATGCTCAGCATAGGTCGTGACTGAAGCAATCCATTTGTCACCCTTAATAACGGCGATTTTCGGAGGAAGTTGTTAGAAACTCTTGGAGACGATCTCGAGCGCCCAACCCAGTGAGAGCATGCACTTTTACCAGCACAACGGTTGGGAGTCACGCTGTAGTGTAAGTTAAGAACTTCTTCCAAGCAGTTGGAGAAATTGCTGCATGCAAACAGAGCACTGTGCCATGAATTCCCTCCGACGTGTGCAGTAAAACTGCAAGGAGATCGATCGGCTTTATGTCCAAATGAAAGCGAAAGGATCGCCACTGCTTCAGAGCATATCTGTCTTGTAGAGCATGTGGATGTCTTCCTCCCAAAGCTACCTGTTTTACTTTTATGGCTGCTAGAGATATGCCGGCAGTTCTTGGCTGAGAGGCCAGGCTAGATCAAAAATAACTTCAAAGTAACAAGAAAAGCCAGCAATTCGCATGCGATGCGATATATTTATCGATTGAAATCCCGATGCAATTGCCCAGCAAACTTCCGCCGGCAAAAGTGTTGTTTGTGGAATCGAAAAACATTTTCGCTTACGAAATAGCTTGCCGCAGCAGATGTTCGCTGTTGCATTCTAGTTTGCTGAGCAAAAGTTGCCGATTTTCTTGGATCCGGCCTCTGGATACGTCTCTTACACTGTGACAACTAGATGGGCCCAAAAAGTAGCCAAAATTTTATGCAATACAAATACGGAAAAGAATCCAGAGGTTTTGACTCCATATATAGTGGTAGTCACGATCTTCTTTATTGAAGAAGAAATATTTCGACTAAGCATGCGTAATGATATAGTACGCTTACATTATGAAACCTAAAATTTATGCAGTAGATATAAAACTATTAGAAAGGGGTTCAAGTACCACATTTGCTCCTCGATTTTGCAGGAATTTTGCATGCTGCTAAATGCAGGTCCAAGATCTCTGGGATATTTACTGCACAGCTGAAGAACATATTCCAAAGAATAAGCACAGTAGTCACAAAATGCCCACCTAGGTTGATCAACGGAAAGGTTAGCGAGTTTCCCTGGACGGTAGTTAAATACGCAAGCAGAAACGATAGGAAAGATATGAGTTTTCAAGGCCTGTTTCGCTTACATCAGCAGCCACAGAAACATGCTCATTTTAAAGGCAGTGTATCACGAAATCTGAGTTCCTGAAGATTTGGTACCAATCGACGCCTCTTGGTCCCTTCTACCCATTGCAGAAGTTCCAAGAGAAAATTTCCAGCCGTTTTCGAGAAAAACCGCGGTATAGCGCCTCGTTTTTGAAGCTAATGTACGAGCGATGCTGAGCAAAGACATGTCAAAACAGATTTAGTAAGCCAATAACTATTCATTCATTCTGACTTGACACATCATCTCGGTATATTAACTCGTACATACACCAGCTCTAAAAGGAAACGCTGTTCTGCAATTTTTCTCGAAAACAGCTGGAAGCTTTTCGATGAAACTTCTGCAGTGGATAGAAGGAACCAGAAGGCGTCGATTGATACGAAATGTGCAGAAAGTCAGAGTTCGTGGTACACTGCCTTTAAAGAAAAGCCTTACGAAAATGAAATTCTCCACAAATAGAGCTTACAAGATGCCATAACAAGAGTTTGCGAAGTCATAATGCAATACAGAATACAACCTTCGGTAATTTTCCTTGTAAAATAGATATTCACAAACCAGTGGACAATACGGAACAAATGGCGTAACGATATTCTTTAACTCATATTTCACCTTCGTATCTGGTGTGCTGGGTATGCTGTAGTTTCCATTAGCAAAACATTCATTTCTAGACAATTTTTTTTNCTAAACCAGCACCCGCTTCGTAGTTGCTACTGTGGGACAACGACATTGAAGCCTATCCTATTCTGATCAATCCGAAGGTCTTCTTAAACAGTCAATGATACTGTCGACGAGGAAAATACATGCCCACGAGCCGACCGCCACGCATGCGAGCGTGATGGGAGGGCAGAATTTCTATGCTGGAAATGCAGAGAAGGCAGAGCTAGAGAGATCACTGAACTTGGAGAGACGCCACGTGTGCAACACGCTCTTCTCGTGGGCATGTATTTTCCTCGTTGACCATATCTTTCATGTGTTACTACATTCCTTTTCGGAACTTTGATCAAGTTCGAAACCATCGCTAATATCCATGGTAGTCCACTACACTGCAGAATAGAACAGATTATGCTAATTTATGCTTCTGCAAGCGTTATTAAACGAAAGAAGATAAGGCATCTTTGTTCGTACTTCTGAGTTTTAGCATTTTTCTTCTTCATTAGACAGACTAGTAAGTAGTCCAACATAAATTCTAAGGAGGTGTCGTCTAGCGTGCACGGCGAAAGGTAAAAGAGCACGACTATGCACGCTTTTCATATGTCTCAGAGAAAATGCACGGTTCAAATTGCTGAATGAAGTTGAATTTGCTTTTTTACAGAAGATAAACTCTTCAGTATTATCCAGGAATCCTTCTAGCGACAGCATAATGATCAGTGCTCTCTTGTAAGTTATAAACCCAATGATGCTGTAAGTTGATCACTTCTCTACTTTAGGCTGTAATGCTGAAGCATAATTTCTCTTTTGGGAACTCTTTTCTACGAGGAGAACTTCACCACCTTCTTCAACAGATCCAAGCGCGGCTGCTTCTCTACATAGTATGAACCGCAAACAGGAAGACTGAGTGTTAAGTCAACTATCGTTTAGTAAAACGCCATGGAAAAGTAAAGTTGTCCTCCACCATGATCGTTTTTACGGACCGTCTAAAAGCTAGAAAACTAAAGTTCAAATATGTAAAGTTTTGCGACTTCGCTGAAGACGTTTATAGTGTTTCTTCGGGAGTAGTAAAGTACAGCTATAAAACTTTTCCTGTTTCAATAAAGAAGATCATCGACAACCGCAGAAATAACGCTCAAGTCCTACTGAGTAGTTGCTCAAGCTATTCCTACTTTTGAATGTCAACTTCTGAAGTGCTGGGAGACGGAAAGGACGGTAGGAGACGGTAAGAAAAAGCGGCTGAGGTTAAAGGCAGCACCTACTCTAAAAACGGATTTCGAGATTCAGGTAGTTTATTAATCCTCGGTGTCTGGATAGTCAAAAGCCAAAGTGAAAGCGACGGTAGGCTGCTCGTTGTGGAGAAAACGGCCGAAACGTCGGGTACTCGGTGGATCAGGTACGAGGGATGTGGGGACGAGTTGTCTTGTCACTTTGTTTTCCGTACTACTTGAAGCGCTGCAACCATTCGTTATGAGCAGAGTTACACAAGCCTTCCATGTCCACGGACTTGAGGCGGTAGGCGGCTCCAAGAGACGGAGTGGAAAACTCGTCCGCAAAATCGCGTACGGGTCTTCTAGAATGTTTTTCTCGGTCAGGAATAACTTTTAAGCCGAGAAATTTGAATCCCAACCCTTTTTTGAGTTCGTCCTTCAGAATTAGTCAAGAACTCAGAAAGCGTTTTTAGAGTGGGTGCTGCCTTTAAATGGAGTACTTTCTCCTCTGTCGCAGGGCGTACTCCTCGATTCGTGTCCAAAATTGTCGACTGTTGGTATTATGTGACAGCAGAACAACACCGACGAAGTCTAGCAGGTGCAATATGATAGTAGCAAGACTTCAGTACAAACATGTCAGAATAAAAACAAGCCAAAATCCAAATCTCCTAAGCAAGGCAAAAGTTCTAAAAATATTGCAAAATAAAAATATGCACTTTATGCAACAAACGTCAGAAATATGATGAGGTACCTATATTTCGCTCTACAAAAAGCCAAAAAGTCTCTAGGATGTAGCTGTCGTTTGGTGGATATTTTCCGAAAGCAAACAATAGAAACTAAACCTTCTCTATTCAACGTACCTCTATAGAAAAAAAGAATTAAAATTAGTGCCGTTGTGCTCTGCATTGTCTGTATTCGTGCTGCGGAGGTTTTTGTCTGGATGTGGGTTTATATTTCCCTTTCTTATCTGATCAGACAATGCACGAAGTCATAAGGCACATCTAAAGTTGGCAACAAATGCACTCTTTGTGGAAGGGATTATGTTATCAGAAAGAGGGAGCGCGAAGTTTCAGTGGAAGAGGCATGACAGACCATGAATATGGGACGAGAAGTACTATTATTTCAAAACGGTTGCAACTGATAGTTTGATCCGCAAAGAATTAGCAGTCACACCAAAAAGTGTTTGTTTATGTATTTATTCACTTATTTCTATGCTTTTTAGTATACTGTTTCTCTGCCCAGTATCATAACAATGGCCTAGTAATCAGATTACTTCGAATGTTCTCTGCACCAACAATTTTGTTTTTTCAGAGTAGATTGTGCCGCATTTACAGTAATAACCATCTATTGTACTTCCGCGCCTGATGCGTTGGACGTAACCATGGCTGTGCTTTTCGATGTTGAAGCTTTAAACCCCAGAAATCCCGCAAATTAGCCCTATACTGCAGTCGCCACACAGCTTGCAAATGAAGAAACTTCCTATGAAAAATAGCAAGTTCTGTTTCAAGATAAAATCTTCAGTTGTCTCCGATACACTATACTCAGTTTGCTCATGCACATGAGGAAAGCAGGAATTTAAACTATGCAGGAAAACAAAAAGGGGAACATGCCAAAACTGGTAGAAAACATTCCTTTGCATCAGAACACGAAATTTATATTTATCAGATAAATGGACGAAATTACAATTTTCTTTTTGTCATCGTTTTCAGATACTCGTCATCGAACGAAGTTGGCAGCGATGAGTCAGGGAGGAACGGGTGACCGAGATCAAGACGGGGAATCTGCAAGATGCATACTGTAATTCGATTTTGAGGATGAATGGTCATCTCGTTCTAATCCACCAGCCTCTAAAATAGATGCTGTACAGGACTTACATGGCTGACAAGTCCACATCTCATTGGCAAAGTTTCCATCGTCCGACTAGAGTCTTCGTTTAAGGTAGGTAGATCTCAAATAGACACAGCTTACTAAAGACATTTTTGCAGTGAAAATGTAACAGCAAAAGGTGCTGGTAATTATCCATCCTCATGAGAATGTGCCTTCAGAGGCTTTCAATAACAATTTTTAAAGTACCTCTAATTTAATAACTGACGGGAGAGCGGAAACTGTTCGAAAGTAACTTCCGCATCTAACAGATGTCCTTACATAGCCTAGAAACTCGACAGTTTTCTATGTTTAAACAGCTAGTGCTCGTTTTTCAATAGTCCCTCTATAAAACAGTAGAAAATAGGGGGAGGGAAGTGAAATTGGTTCTTCCTTGTCTTTTGTGTTGAAATGTTAGGTTGTAACATAATTTTTGCCCCACGAGAAAGTTTATCTTCCCTCCAACGAATCAAGCGACTCCAACCGTATTTCAAAATAACGTCTATAACGCCTGCCTGGGTCATGCTACTGTTTAGTAATGTAGCTTCTTACATTTCTACGCAGTGCTGCAAAGCACATTTATGCAAACCATTTATGGTTGAACGAGTTTGAGATTCCGGCTACGCAGGACCTCAGACTCTTTTGGAGTGCTCGCTTCGCTCGCACCTTTACAACCACGTTGTGGTTTTCCCGAGGAATGCACGAATCATTTCCGGTTAATTCTATGTATCTAATAATACGAAAAAAAATGCAAGTCTTTGTAATAAACGTAGGGAGTAGGAAGAGAGATACCATCCATGAATTTTAAGGCATAGATGTGGAAGGGTCATAGTTTTAACAATTTTTTAGAAACTACACAGCCAGTTCCTCCCACTTTTCTAAAAGAAATCCATTAGCTTCAAAGAGGTCAACTCAGCTCTTACTGCATACAAACGTGGAGGTGGTGGAGGATCTATTTTTCGAGAAAAAGAACATTGCAAGTCTGAAAAATAACTTTTTCGAAGTCTGCCTGCCGCCGGACCCTCTGACTTTTCAGTAGCTTTCTTTGCTCACACTTTTGGAATTCCACCTACGATTCTCACAGCGAAGGCTGCGCTTTTCGAGCAATGTTAGTGACTATTCTTTAAAAATGCAAGCTTTTCTTCATTAAGCTGAAGAGCAGAGAAAGGCGTACTGTATGAAAAAAATTTCGATACTGCAACGTACAAAATACTACTCTAAGGTCTCTTTGAAAAGACAGCTGAGATGGTTACTTCCCTTCATCTCTCCCATTCTAATCCACCACCTACTAAAAGGCTGATTGCGCGTTTACTGCATACTGACTCCACAGTGATAGTCCAACACCGATATTTGATAGCGAACACGGTTAATTTGGTAAACAACCAAGCCGAATATTCCTGAGAAAGAAGAAAAAAGTCCTATTTTGGAAGATGCCTTTTTTGGCGTGATAAGAAAAAGGAAAACGTGATGCACATCTGGCCGCCATTCTGAGCTCATCCATGTAAATTTCATAGCTTATCGCTTAGCAGGTGCTGAGAAAAAGTCCGTTACCAACATCTTGAGCCGATTACTATAATAGATTTGGGGTTTTTTTGTGTTTTTGCTCCCCTTTCTAAAATACCCGGTAAAGATTACGGGCATTGTTAGTTTAGGTCATGCAATTCCACACTGCATACGAGCACCTTAGACTGACCGCGTTACTTGGCATGTGGTCAGAAAATTCGTGCGGAAATCAAAGCGATTCTCAGCTTATCTGAGGAGAACGCACACATGCGTTGCTTCTGGATTTCCTGCTCCCTTCGAGAGTGCTTAGTGCGATTCTAAAAACAATGTGTAGCGCCTAGGTCACTCTTTTCATGCTAATCTGTGCACCTCGGAAAGTTTGTATAGAAGCGTTTTCTGCGCCATAGAAGCCAGCCATAACGGTCCCGTTTTTGCTGAAATCTACCAATGTAATAATGGAGTGAAATGACTGGAAACGTTCTTGCGCGTCGTACCATACATATAATCAGTTGCATCATGCCCTCTCCCTTCAGAACTGTGCTCGAAAGTAAAAGTCACTCTCACATGTCCACACAAAATCGGCACGAATGTTGCTGTGAAATGTTGAATTTGGGGTGGATGTGGCAAAATTAAAAGTAGCCACTATCCTCGTTAAAAAAAAGTTTACCGGCTCAGAGCCTCGATTACACAGAAAATTTTTACAGCTCTTCGAAAAGCCCTATACAATATATATGTTACAACCTAATATTTATTTCAATACAATAAAGACCATCGATTTGTGCATAGGCGGGCTTTGTCAAAGATAGTACACACATTTTAAAGAATACATTTTAAAACTGCGGTTTCGTTGAAAGAGTAGTACTCATTATGTCTTTCGAAAATGACAGCGAAACTAACCTCGATTTTTGCTGAAGCGTTCATCTGCGTATCGAATGTCGCTCTCACTGGACTTCCGAAGTTTACTGTAGCTCAATACGCCATCATCGCGGAGTACAACAGGGGGTACAGGTTTCTGTAAGTCAGAAAAGGCCAGAATGTCTCGCTGAGAGATAAGTTGTAGTCGATTTGAATGTGAACTTCATACTCTAGCACAACTAGGTAACTAACAGCGTATTATATCAGATATCCTCTGTTGGCTCGTCAAAGGCGTCGCTGTCTTCACGCGCGCGGTAGCATCACTGCTGCCAGCCTACACTTTCGGAATCGAAGAAGTTGACCAAACGATACTTTTCTGGGGACCTGAGCTCGCCTCGTCTAGGTTCTAAAAGGAGGTGCAGAGGTTCGACTGTTAAAACGCTCGACCGCGCGACCACACCGGTGAAGAAGAGACGCCAATGCCAAAAGAACAGAGGGTATGTTAAGTATTCGGAAGCGAAAACGCAATTTTCCATTTCAGATTCTTCGTTCATTGAAGGTAAAATTACCCTTAGCGTTTTAATTTCTCCAGCTTCCACCTTCATAGCAGACTCAACAAACTGATCTAAATTGAAGTTTGCCATTTCCTCTTCCGGAATATTGAACTGGTCTCCCAAATTTTTCACAAGCCTCTTCATAGTCATCCTAAAAACCGGTCGTAACTTACTACACTCTCGTCCCCACCTTCCAACTCACTTTTTGCCGCCGAACCACACCACTGCATTTGCCATGTTATCCATCTTTCGACCCAGATAGTGAAGCTTTCGAAGGAGATCCGCCGCCAGCTCGATCGCCATAGTAGTCAGAGCTAAGCCAATGCCAATGTAGCAGAGCGTGACGAACAAATAATCGAAGCTAAAACTTGTCTATTCACAGACAAATAACAGCTTCACCAAGCAAAACTTGCCTTCTCGGAACGAAATCACCTAGACCAATAGTGGTCAGAGTAACAAAATTGAAATAGAAAGCTTTGAAGAAATCCATTTCTGGTTCATACGCCGCCAGCACATGCGCTCCAAGCGTCAAATACATACTGAAGGTAAGGGCGAGAGCAACTGCTTCACCAGTTTTCCTATAAAACGTCATATGAATAGGCGCCCATAAACCTTACCTCGTTCGGATGCAATTTGGATTTTATCACTGCTAGGTTTAAAAAGGTTTAAAGACAGCATCCACAGAAAAACTGTGCTCCTAGGTTTCTGCGGACTTTGGATAATGGGAAAGTAGTTTTCAAAATCAAAATAGGGAAGTGGGATGTTAAGAAATTCTTGAGAAAACTTGAGAAAGAAAAGCTATTATATAACATGTGTAAGGTCTAGGAGAACAAGACGTTGCACCGCAATCCCACTTACTATTAAGTGTTCTGCAGTTTCTGGGGAATATATCAGGTTAGTGGAAAACTAATGCCCACTGTTCACATCAGAACATGTGAAACAGCCTGATATTATTCAAAAGCACAACTCTTCACTAGTGAAACCTTACCAAGCAGTATTTGCAGATATAAGCGCGATAATTTTTGAATTTTTGAGGTTAAAATAAAGCCACTTTCCGCAGCCTTATCCTTTGAAAAGTGGGCTGATACGAGCGCCCCGTGAGGTATCTTATAAAGGAAGATTAGCTCTATGAAAAGGCGGAATGTTTTTGCTTCTAGCATTGATTGATGGTTGCAATTTTTTGGGCAAAACAAGCAAATAACACAGGAAGGGATTTGTGCCTTCAACCAATATATAGGTTGGCTATGTTTGCTCCAGAAATCTTAGGGGAAATCCGTTCCAAACTTGAGCATCAAAAATCACGCATTATTTCTGCACGAACCTGATAAATATCGTGTGCCCGTGTGTACCCTTCCAAGTTTTAGATAACATTTCCGAAGAAAATGCTTTAAAAGTGGGCAGGTTTTATAGCTATTTTCATGTTTTTCAAACACTCTTGTACCGCAAATTGCGAGGTTGCATGAGTCCACAATTTAGCAAAGAATTCGCTGTCTACTGAGAAATAAACAGTGGCAGTTTGGCCCCAGCGATCGCTATTGATTGGTAATAGCAAATGAGGATCTCTCATTTGCACGGTTTCCACCATATGCTGAGTGAAGAACTTTCGAAACTTTCGATAAAATTTGGAACACAGTGCACTCAAAAGAAAATCCTCCCCAACCAAGAAGATATTATTATCAGACGAATTCGTGCTTCTATTAAGGAATATTGTTCCGAAAAATGTGACCACTCAGATTTACCACTCAGACCAGGCACCATATTTTTCCGCTCGCATTGATTCTTGATTATAATTTTGAGAGCGAAACAAATATGTGGCACAAAAAGGGATATGTGCTCTTAACTTGGGCATAAAAAACCACACTATTTTCGCACTAACCTAAAAGAAATAATGGCGTGATAGATACAATGTAGTAGCCACGGCGAACTATGAAAAGGAAGGACCAGCAATGATGAGGTGAAGACAAGAATGCGGACAAGCGCTCTACAGCAGGCCGAATTCCGGACAAGTCGCTCATCTCGTCAAAACTCCTACTCAGTCGATCTTGCTTTGGCTTCTTACTGCTACTATACGGACTGCCCAAAATCGCAGAAATCTGGAACCTAATTTCTTCCGTGGCTGCAACCTTAAAGCTCTTTGACTGCAACCGAATCAATCCAATTTTTCCTTTTCAGGCGGCATCCCGCTGATAACGGCTGAAATGCAGAAAATAAACAAGGCTTTAACGATAGGAATACGAAAGGAACACAAGTGCACTGACGGCATATGTTCGAAATGACGAAGACGTGTACGAGATCGCTTGTCCGAAAACCACAAGCCCCACCGACTATGGCAGAATGATGCTACCGACACGGCCATCAATAAAAAGTCCACCTGGTGATAAAAGCAAACCTATCAAGTTCTACATAAAATGCTTGGGTTTAAGGTGGAGTGTACATGGAGCTTACGACTGAATGGTTTTAAGAAATGAAAACAACCTTCACGGTTCCTTACCATTTGTAGGAGGGCAAAAGTAATGACTAAATGAGTATTATACAGCAAGGAACACATTTTAATGATAAAAGATTGGAACTATGGAATTTCCTTTTTTCACTAAGCATATGTTCTCCGTCAGCGGAATTTTCTTTCCAGTGTGAAGAGCTGAGGCATCTTGGGAGCAAAGCACTGGAGCAGATAGTACTCTCGCCGAGCATAAACGGTTACACCGTACTTTTTATGAACTATCACCGAGACGGCACTAGCCGTTACTTTAACTAAAATACGGAACACGAAAATGAAAATCCGAGGCTTCCGACTTATTGACTTCACCTCTCAGTTAACGTTGAAAGAAAAGGTGAAGCAGTGCGCGATCTATATAGGCCACATAACGTTCGTTGCTTCACCGGAAATGCATTTATGAGAGTGTTGACGAAAATTTGCGGGTTTTGATCCAAATGTTGCAGAAATTCGTTCCACTATTGTATTTCCAAAGTAGAAGCAGTATTTGTTCACCGATTACAGGGACATCTCAATTACAAAAAACGCTAGAGATTTTTGTACTAGGAGTGACTCTGCGCTGTTTTGATTGCGTAACTTTCCACGAACATAAAGCATTTTGATGTGAGTTGACTACAAAAAGGACTTCGAAACATCGGAGTTTCCATTTCAGCTATACATAATCGTAAGAATCTATAATCCGAATTTTTTGCTGCAATTTTAGTCTCTTTGGACAGTGGGTGTCGTTTGTTCTAGGAGACAAGAAACCGCGGAGTAGTATGGTTGCTGGAGAATAAATCTGCACATTACTGCATACCTAACTGTTTTTTAAAGTCCCGTTTTCATTGGCAAATTCGCCCGTAATTTTCCTGCCACATAAAAAGAGTACCTGAGTGACTATACTTTTGCAAGATCTTTTAGTAGCATCATACTTATATCCTTATATCCCCTGAATACAACAGCATGAATGAAGCATTTCAAAAGGGTGCAGTCATTCAAAACCTGTATACATTGTATTGCTACATCTCGTGTCTCGTACGCCATGCAGCTCTTCGAATGATCTGCGTCATGTAAACGAAAAAAATACCTGGGCTCCTTCTCATCAGACTCCTTCTCCTCCTCTACTTCCTCGACGTTCTTCACATCGCGAGCATTACTCAGCATACTGTCCTTCTCAGCGTGTTTAGGGACCTTTAGAGCGAAAACTTGACAACAGATATGCTATGCAAATGAATATGACTTCTGTATTCACATGTCCCCTAGTAAATTACCTTGTAAATGCGTCTTCTGCACCATAGCACACCAGCAGTGACCATATGAGTGAGTTTCCTCAGTACTATAGAAAGAAACATTCCTAGATCAGCAACAGTGAGAAGAGTAATAGGCACTCCAATCAAGCCATAAATAATGCAGAATAAACGACCGTAAAATGTTTCCGGAGCAACATGGCCATATCCTGGAAGTCAGAGACCAAAGATACGTGGAAGCAGGCCCCTTGTGTTCTTAACGAAATAGAAACAGTAGACCTAAGAGGGAAAAGGCGTCTTAGAAGTTTTCCTTTGTTGCAGTAATTGCAAGGACTCTTCCGCTGTTGCTCTTGTCGATGCGCGTTGACATTTAAAGGCAGCACCCACGCTCGGAACGCTTCTTGAGTTCTTGATGGATTCTGAAAGAGGACTTCAAAAAATGGGTTGAGGTTCAAAAATCTCCACTTAAAGGTCATTTGCAACTGAGAAAATTGCTCTAGAAAAGTCGTCCGTGATCTCGCGGACGAGATGTCCATTTGGTTTTGCACACGAGTTAAAGCGCTATAAAGACTGAATGTGCGTGAAATTGTATGATTCTTTCATGTACTTGTGTTTGAGGCAATATGCGACTCCAGCAGTATTCTCAGCAAGGGATGACTTTGAGTCGAGAAATTTGAACCTCAACCATTTTTTGAGTCCGTCTTTTAGAATCCGTTAAAAACTCAGAAGGTGTTCCGAGCATGGGTACTCCCTCTAAGCAAGATTACATACTCCAGTCAGAGTGATCCACGACTTCATGCGCATGCAACAGTTGACGTGCTCAAAGGCGAGCATGATCTTAGAGGAACTGGCTGCGAATAATTTGCGTTAAACATGACAACTGCTACTGACTTGAGTTGAAAGGGGAGAGAGGGCGGGGAGAAACAGAAATAAAGCTGTATCACTTTGCTTTTCGGGTAAAATTCTGCGGATGTTTCTGGTACACCAAAGCAGTGCAGATTAGTTTGAAACATGACAGACTGTAAGCTTAGCCTTGACTGTAAGCTTTCCAAGACAGACTGTAAGCTTAGCCTTGCTTTCGCCTAATGGCCCCAACCCATCCACTGCTCTCTGTTTCTGCTAGCCTAATTGTCTCTACTGCACGTGGGTCACATGGAAAACTACACTTTTCCTCCTTACCGGGGGGAGGACAGGTGATAGTTTCTTGCATGTTTCCCATGTTAGAGCTGT
>KN549289.1:32127-42555 GCA_000797555.1 Oesophagostomum dentatum | reverse complement strand
TCTCCGACTCAGGAGTTGTCTTTTTAAATCACCACAATACCAACCCGATTACAACGCGTTTGTGTTGTGGACATAGGCGCATAAGTTCTACAAAAATTCTTTTCAGGTAACAACACAACTTCGAAGTAAACACTATGATGCTTCTTCCTGTTTATTTACATGACACTTATTTGACTGGATTCAGCATTATCTGATCTTATGCACACCGTTGATCATTGTTTCTTGCGGGTACTCTCCAGGTCATTGTTTCCGATTGTATTTACTTGTATGATTTCAAGGTCTGATTGGTGCTATACTTTAGGTATTCTGAATGTTCTCGAAAATTCTCTCCTCTGACTTTCGAAGAAAGTGATTAACCATCCCTCAAAACTGGTATGGTGATAACATGCAGCTAAAAGCAGTATCCCGCGAAATATGAGTTTCTACTTATTTGGTGCCATTCGGCGAGTATTAGTGCCTTCTAACCATATCAGCAGTTCCAGTCTACAACCCGCAACTGTTTTCATGGTTCAGGTCGTAGTCCAGCATCTTGTTCTAGAAGCTAATATACGAGTCTGACAACAAAAACACGTTAAATCACAACAAAGCAATGACGATCCACTAATTCTTCTTTCCCATCATCCACGTACATCAGCTCGTTTACTAGCTCTAAAACAAGCCGGTAGATCAGGATTTTCAAATAGTTGGGAGTTTTCGGGTGAAATTTTGCCATAGATGGAAGGGACCAATACGCGCCGATTGCCAGCAAATATGCAGAAGCTTATGTCTCGAGGAAGACTACCTTTAGTTTGCAATCTTCTGAGATAACAAACGCGTGGTTTGTTAGGGAAAATGAGAGCACAAAAGTCGCAAAACAGTTTTCAACTTAATAAAAAGGTGTTGCACTTTTAGAGTGGATGATTTTCTATTGAAAAGTATACTTATTATCATAATTTACTAGTAAGTCATTTTTATGAGTACTCTGACACAAAACCAAGTGGTGAGGCTTCAGAGTGACAGTAACCAGTAGCAGAGTAAATGTAGATTTTGTAATATGCTACCAATATGCTGCTAAATATGTGTAATGCTCAGAATCTCAAGCAGCCTGGACGTAATTCGAAACCACCCTAAGTTTTATCCCTTATATGTCACGTCTTATTTCTGTAATACTTCTAGGTAGGGTGGTCCTTTTTTGTGTCGTAAGCAAGCTCCAGACAAGAAAGTACACGGAATAAGTTTCTTTTATGTTCAGCGATAGACAAGTTTGTTAGATAAATTTCAGTGGAGATGAATTTCTAGAGGATTTCAGAATGCTGAGGGTATACCAGCGTCAGTTTGTTTGAGAAGTTATCTCTTTGCAGCAAGTACCACACATTTAGTCCAGTTGAGCTCAAATCATTCTCTCAAACGAGTTTTACAAGTGCTTTATATTTATGGAATTGCGGTGTTCGTGATCTTAATCAGGTTCATAGCTAGGTTTAATTTTTATGCGGCTGAATTTGTGATCTTCTCTATGTTCTGATCTTTTCTGCATGATATATATATTTACAGGCTTTTACTTTCTGCCATTTCCACTTTCCTTTTGTTTGGATCTCTATGGTGTATACAGTTTCGGTTCAGCTGATACAGCTATAGGCGACTCATTGTTTCCTGCGTTGTTTTAGTCATTAACAATTTCTATCATGGATACTGCTTTACCAACTTTACTAGTTTCAGTGTGATTATTCATCAGCGTTCACCAGTAATTTATTTCTTGCTCCTATTGGTAGTACAGATTGTATCTAGGTATTCAGAATGTTTAAATTTTACTATTAGTATTTCCTTTTACTTGTATACACACATCTCGATGCTTAGGTGCGAGACCCGAAGGAAAAGCTTCGACTCTATTCACTTTGCTCTGAATCTGGGTGAGACATCCTTCACTTCGAAGCAAAAAGAAATAAACTAGCATAACTGAGGAACTGAAATTGAAGCAAGAGGGGAGAAAAAAAACTGAAGTAAAAAAATACGGGAAAGAAGGAAAAGTGCAAAGAATGATGGAATATGGGAGGAATCCCGATTGCGGATCCCCGCCAGGGGTGTGCGAAAGTAAAATTGTAAATTCCGCAAAATGTAAAACGTAAAACGAAACGCCAAAATGGCTGTAAAACGTAAATCGTAAATCGAAAGTAGTGAAGATCACCACTAAAATATCTAAGGAAGAAGGAATCCCCGGGAAATTTTCTTGCTATTTTTCTTTATTCACCGTTATTACTACAATGACTTATTTCCTTAGCGCAGTCTTCAACAGGTGATCACTCAAAGCGCTACAGCTATAGTGTTCCATATGTTTATACTGAGGAGAAAACAATTTTTGAAAAACACTTATTTTATACCATAGGTAACAAGCAGTTTTATATGAGGTTTTATTTGAATCTGTGACAAATGAAAAAAACATGCTGTCCTACAGGATCGACTTTTGTCAGACGATGAAAGTCTGTCTGTAAGAAATATGAAGTATAGCAGTGTTAAGGATAAGGCATGTTAATACTTCTTCCTAGGAATTGCCGCAGGTATGAAATAAACTGTCAAAGTCGTCGTTAGTCTAACCCAAAGGCTTCTCTTGGAAGCCTTTGGGTTATGACAAAATATGACTTAGTATATCGCTGGAAAATCGCTTAAAAATTGGAACAGTTTGAACAATTTATTTGTTTGAATTGTATGGAAAATATTAGGTCGTTAAGAGTGAAATATCCGGTTTTTCTTAAAACAGCTTTCAGTAGGTAATAACTAGAAACTACTGCCTCTATACATCGTTCTATATTTTTTTATAATTAAGAAAAAGCAATGTTCTTTCAAGAGAATACTTAATTCGAAGGATAGACCCGCAAATAAGTTTCATACAAAATCTTACCGAAACGACCGGCGAGTCAAAAAAATCCTATCATTTAAAAAATTCAATTATTTCTTGGCGACAATACACGTTTTTCTCTAAATAGTGATAGTGCAGTGTTAAGGGAGAAAGTATATATCAAATACAAGTCATGTTGTATGCTCGAAAATTTCTATAGTGGCGCAATAAAAGATGAAACTCATTGTTGAGTCGTTCTGTAAAAGGACTTGCTGTATATGCATGCAGAAGCGAATATAAACCAAAACGTGGAGCCTGCAGCGCTAAAATTTGCCCTTACTATTGCCAAAATGTCACGCCAATTGGACTAATTTTGCTACATGAAAATTTAGAAAAAAAAAGATTCGCCCTAAGAATGATTCGAAAGAGAGGTCATTTTTGGCTACTTTTTGGAAACTCGAGCAGTAGAGCATAGAATAAAATTCGCTCTAGTGTGGCTTTTGTACTTCGAACTTTGTTCTAAACAGTAGTCACATAGTTACAGCAGTAGGCCTCTTGTAACATTTTCTACGATTTTTCGAAAATGACGCAAAAAGCTTTGCTTCTCCCGGTTTCAGTGCCGACGGCTGTCCGCTATGCAGAGCTGTGGCAGATGTTGATACAATTCGAAAGAGAATTCCTTGGCGACCCTCACCCTGTAGCTTACGCCTGCTCGCCTAGCATCTTTTCCTCTGAGATAACGAGAGCCAAACATTTTTTTTGTCAAAGCCGGAAATTTCACTCTTAAAGACCTAATATTATTGCTACGCTATAAGTTCTCCCAGAATGCAGAATTTCATATGGAGAGCTCAGCTTTTCAGAAACATAGATAAACATCACGCAGCAATAAGGTGTCTAACAGCCTACACCGCAAAAAATTACCTGTTCTGTAGAGAGTTGTGGATCAACTTTAAAAAAGAGTTGTTTTACTGAGTAGAATGTTCCTTGAAGAAAACTATGAAAATATAGTGCAATAACAGCAGAAACTTTTGCTGTAGCTGCCAAATGCGTGTTAACATCCTTCAAATTTGTTCCTAGTCTGCATTTCGCTGGGAATTTTCCGTTTTACGGCCCAAATTCCGTGAGACGGTAAATGTAAAACGAAACGTCAAAAATGGCCGTGAAACGATGTAGACCGTAAAACGGAAATTTTCGCACACCCCTGATTCCTGGAGGGGATAGGGTGTGCGAAAATTTCAGAAAAAAACAGAACAAAAACAGAAAACCGCTGCTTTTAGCTGCGGCGGAGGGCTTACGACGTGTTGAGTCATCGCGAAAGCGCTGTAAAATCAGGAAAAAATATTACAAACATGGCATAGGTAGCAAGCTACCTTTGCGAGGGTATGACATTGATTTAGAATAAGAAGTACTTTCGATCCATATAATGTTTAGAACTTACCAGGAAATGATACTTGGCATAAACTCGAATAGCAAAAACGATGTATACAGTAAAAATCCCAGTGTCCTCTTTAGTACAAATCCAAAAAATCTCTTCCCCTAACCTTGATGTGAACAAGCTACATAGCCTCAAAATCGGCATACAACACTTCTAAACAAACAGGCCCGAGCAGGAGTGTGCGAAGTGAAATTCTAAATTCCGTCAAACGTAAAACGTAAAGCGAAACACCAAAAACGGCCGCAAAACGTAAAACGTAAATCGGAAGTACTGGGAGTTCGCCCATAAAAAATTCCTTAAACTTTTTTATTCTTCTTCATCATCCACAGTTACGACTAAAAAGATCTTTCGAGCTGTTATGAATGAAATGTTTGGTCCTCCTTAGCGCAATATTCGAAGGGTGATGACAAAAAATATCACAGCTACAAATTGTTCTACGATTTTTATGACGAGGAGGAAATAACACTTTTTGGGAGAAACAATCATTTTATAGCATGCGCTTACAAACGGCAATTTCTTAAGGGTTCTACTAGTGTAAATGGCAAATCAGAAAGCCGCGTCTCCATAGAAAACCGATTATTTTTGGGAATGGTACAAATCTTTCTCTTAGAAGTAGTATTCCAGTGTTAAGCAGGATATTAGCACCCAATACACATCACAACGTCTGCAAGAATCTGCATTGAGAAAATAAAATACCAAATCCAAGAAATAGCCTTGGCCAAAGTTTCTCTTCGAAGCCGGAGTTTAACTCAAACATATCATTTTAGGATCGCCTAAAAGTCGGGGCGATTTGTTCAGCTTGTTTATATAATTTCCTTTACAAGTGTTACTGTTAGGTAAACGTACCTATAAATCCTCTCTAGTCAGAATATTCTGTAGAAGAACTAACGCCTCAAAAAGTCGACAGACTTTACGCAACAGTAAGGGGTTTTTATGCAAACATGTTATGTCAAAGAAGTAATTACTCTGTAGGTGGTTGGTGCAGCAACTATAGAAAGGAGAACTCATATGGGTAAATAGGATACTCCTTGAGGAAGGAGATGATAATATAGTAGAATTATAACACAAATTTTTACAGTAGCTGCAGAATGCACGTGTACTTCTTCAAACTCATTACATGTTCGCATTTCCTCTGAAAATTTTACGTTTTACGGTTCAAATCTCGTAGAACGTAAATCGTGAAACGAAATGCCAAAAATGACCGTAAAACGTAAAACCTCAACCGTAAAACGAAATTTTTCGCACACCCCTGGTCCCGAGCCATTAGTCGGATCAAAACAATGACTCCATACCTATAAAGGTAACTACTGGAGAAGGATCTAAGAACATCGTACACGGCTTATATTCATATTTTTAAAAGATTTCTTGCTCTTCGTGCACAACAACATTAGAATAGACAATCGTAACCATTGTTGTTGTGGAAAATTCGGAACGTTATAACTCGTTCACATCAAGGTGGGAGGGGATTTTTTGGATTTCTACTAAAGGGGACACGGGGATTTTTACCATATACATCGTTCGTGCCGTTCGAGTTTACGCTGAGTATCATTTTCTTGTTAGTTATTTTGTTGAACTGAGGAAGGGTATTACAGTCAACTTATCACTTGCACCGGGGATAGCCCGGTAACGGGCGTATGCCCTTTCGCCCCACAGTAATCTCCACCGTAATTACTGGTCTAGATCGCACGCGCTTGCATTGCGTGCTGCCGTCGTCTGTTGTTGTATTTACGCAACGGAACGTGGACGAGTTTATGAGTTGGCGGTTCCATTTCTGAAAATTTCGGAAGGGACGGAATTGTAATAGTTATCGATATTGATAACTCAACGCAGATTCAGCTAACTTTTTAGAGGGTTCCACCTGTGATTAGTACTTGCAATTTCGTATTTTCATCTGATGTTTAATACTGTGGGTTTCGTCCAGATTTGAAACCTTGCGAGACTTAGCTACTTCCCAGCGAATTCAAAATTTGCCCCTAAAGGTTCGGTTATACTTACAAATGATGGGACTAAATCGCAGTCTTATATAAGCCCCTGCGACCAAAACAAAGCAGTTTTGTGATTATCATTCCGACTCTTCCACTATTAAGAATGGGGAAAGCGACCAAATTGTGCAAGGTGAAGCATAACCGTTCTGCGACTAGCTCACTGTGAAAAATCAAAACAAACTCGGAAAGATTTACCGCTAACTGCCGAAGCGACTTGAAATGCCTAAATAAGTGAGTGCCTACGATGTTTTTTCTGACGGTTATTATGTAGAACTATCAACTTCTGCGATTTAATCTCTGCAAATATAACCGAACCTTAAGTTCAGTCATCGCGACGGGAGCCCATCTAACTCGCCCACTCTCGCCTCTTCGCCGTATCGTCGCAGTCGAGCTCGTTGACCTGGCGATAACCCGCTAGCGTTCCTCCATTTATGAAGAGGCTCCTCCTCATCGCTGACCAACCATAGTGGTCCCTTAACTACCCCTAATTACGGTGGGAGCCAAAAGGCCGTCCCCCCCTCTCCCCGTTAACAACTGTGATGCAGCCGATGAACTGGGTTGGCTGCAATACCGTTCCCTCGTCCAAAAAAAACAACTATATTTTGTGCTCTATATGGATCGAAACATTTCTTAGACTCGCTCTGATGCCCTCGCGAAGGTCGCTCGACTATCTAAATCCATTTTGAGCGTTTGCCCGATTTGACAAGGTTTCGTCTTTTACCTTCACTTTTGGTGCTGCGAACTACCCTCAAACACCCTTCACTTTTGAACACCTGGCTGTACCTTATCGGACCGATATCTCGGTACATAGTGCCTACATCTAAAGCTTACTTATGTAAAACTGTTCATTCACCCTAGCAGAGACGGATGATCGAGTTTTCTTGGGAGGCGGACATGTGTTACACCCGTGACCCACTTTACATAGGAAAGTGGACTATGCTTGGGTCACTGTCCTGAATTCATGACAGCGTGGCTAGGCTTTCGCTATACCCTCCGCCCTTCAGTTCTGGGTTGTTCGAAATTATTGGAATATTCTATTTGGGAGCAGAAATAACCAAAAAATAGTCTAATAGTCTAAAAGTTTCGGCTCTGTGTGTTGATAGAATCCCGATGAATCAGAAAGCGTTATTCCAGTCGATGACGCACTCAGTAAATCTAGAGCTATGATGCACGTAATTTGAGCAGTGATCTAGGCGTGCTCCATTCAGCGAAGAAAGTAGATCATGTATGTCGCACATGTCACACATCCAGTTTTCTTTCTAAATTCACTCTAAATCAAATCGCACATGCATGGGTTGTCAGAAGATACAGCAAAGATACGGTTCTTCTTCTGGCCGCCGACGTCGATAGGATGGCGCGATGTTCCGGCGGCACGATGGGGGCGTGACTTTCAGTATTTGCCATTTAGCTAAATCGCTCGGAGAGTTCGAGGTGTAATGTTGTTGGTTGGCTCGGGTAGGCCTCTCCGTCACTGGATAGATCCTCCCCCGCTGTAAACCCTCTAACGGTTGAATCTCATTCCTTCACATAGAATGCCGTGCGTCGACTGGCTCGCAGTTTGCAGAATGGACGAGATGAGAAGTGCTAGAGGAGTGGTATCTGTAGGAGGACCTAAACAATGATGGTGGCGGATCGCATCACTGCTTGGCGCATCGAGCGAAATTATTGGGCACTTCCCATTTGCGCGCACGGCGTCGCGTCAGTCTAGCAGAAGCAAGCCTATCGTTTTCGAATACGAGCATATTTAGTTTAATAGCTCTAGCAAATATGAACGCTATATATCATCTTAGAATACTAAGAATTCTGTAGATGAAAGTAAATGAAACGTGCTCAGCGTTCTTAAACGGCCATCATGTATTCTCTTTTTCGCGGACTATGACTAGTGAGGTGGGCGGGGCCAAACTTGCTTTGGATCATAAAGGGAGTCTAAAGCAACTTGGAAAGCAAGGCGTGTCGAAATGAAAAGAAGTGTGCCGACCATTCGGCAGCTTGCTTTGATTCTACGCCTATCATATCAAGCATATGTACTGTTTACGCCACTGCTCGCACAATGGCTATTATCGCTTGACCTTTTTGATATGCCCAGGCGTGGCCGATGTATGTTTTGTGGCCACGCCTATTATGTACAGCATTCTGCCACGACTACCGTCAGGAGTCAGCGGTTTTCTACAATAAACCGTTATTCAAAGTCTTTGTGCCTAAAACAAAGCAACCGGAGTGACTATAACTCCACAAACTAGGGGCCAACATCCGCCTCATCCTAAATACACCACAAGAAGGGTCTGTATTGAAGGCAGTGTACCATGAAATTGATTTTCTGCACATTAGAGACCGGACGACGTCTTTTGGTCCCTATTATCCCATGCAGAAGTTTTAAGAGAAAATTTTCAGCCGTTTTCGAGAAAAACCGCGGAAGAGCGCCATGTTGTTGAAGCTATTGTACGAGCGATGCTGAACAAAGACATTTCAAAACAGATCTACCATGAAAAATAACCGTTCATTCATTCTGCCTTAACACATAATCCCGGTATATTAACTCGTACATCAGCTCTAAAAGACGACGCTGTTCCGCAATTTTTCTCGAAAACGACTGGAAGCTTTTCGCTGAAACTTCTGCAGCGGATAGAAAGAGACCAAAAGGCGTCGATTGGTACCAAGTGTGCAGAAACTCAAATTTATGGGTACACCTCCCTTAAGCTAGTTCTCCGTGTTTTAACGTGTTTAAACATGGCCGTCATTCTCTTTACCGACCTCGCCCACCTAACTAGTTATACTCCACGAAAAAGAGAGTAAGCGAACTAAATTAATGCGCGTGTATGGGTGAGTGCTCGAGGACGTTTGAGCCGTCCGATGAAGTCACGATCAAAGTTGGCGAGCCCCGCGAGCTCGCTCTTGGTGGCAAGTGGTGGCCATGTCATCGGTTTGCCGTCCAGCGACTCGCCAGCGACAAAAATGGTTCGCTTCATTTCTTGTCACCGCTCGCTGAGCTGGCTCGCCACGTGCTCGCCGGATCGCGCCATTCTGAACAGGACCCCCTGCGAGTTTTGCCGCAGCGAACTCTCACTGCTTAGCTGCCCTATACCCTTCAACATTGCGAGCTTGCCGGGCGAGTTGACTGACCGGGGCTTAAAACGCCAAAAATCACGCTCGTGCCACACCACGAAGAAAGCGTCTGTATGTTAACAGCGGCGACCAGAGGAAGGGCTTTGTCGAGCGATTCGGCAAACGCAGCAGCAAAGGCTATATCATTGATATTCCCGATAAATATTTTCACGTTTAAAGCTTAGTCAAAAATTCGATATGGTTAAGTATAGTTGCGTATTACAAGGGCTCCGTTCCATTCCCCTCCTTTCCTCTGAAATCTGAGGCTGTACGGGCTGCGTTTCATGAAAATTTGGTTTTCTCTAACCAGGCTAGCCACCATGATTAAGAATGAAGCATTGGTTTTCGTGGTTTGCGTATCAGACAAAAACAGTGAATGATTAGGAAGTCGATATTTATTACAGTCGTTCTCATTGAGATGGCTACGCTAACCTGGCTAGCCAGAGCAAAGTTCTATGATTCCCAGCCCCGATGTACATAGCGAGAGAGTTATACTGATATCATTACCAGTAGATTCACTGTAAAGAAGAATTGATGAATGCAGGTGTCTAGATTGAAAGATAAGGGAGTAGCTTTCGCGTACCGGCTATATCTTCTCCGACTTTTTTTTCAAAACTAATGTTTCTTCTTTTTACAAAGTCCACGATTTCACCTGAACGAGAGAAAACGGCTTCAGGGAAATCATTTGGTAAACCTCAACATTCTTGTAGAACCTACACGGAAATCTAATAGTTCAGAAGAAGAAGTCGGAGTCAAAAGTCGAAAGTCAAAAGTCGGACGAAAAAAGTCACAAAGTCACACCGAGTTATTTTTTAGTTACAATTTCAAAGTTTACTTTTTTAGCTGTTTGGGATAGGAAAGTGGGGAGACAGAGTGACAGATTATAGTTCTCTTAACACAGTTCTGCGGTGATTCAGTCACAACTATGTCTAACATCACACGCGTAGCAGAAACCTCTCAAATTGGGCGACATCAGGCGCGTATGCAGTTCCTTAAGCCCCTTTCAGAGTGAGCGAGTTCGGCGAGCTCGCTCGCGGCGGCAAAAGGGGGGCATGGCAGTGACTTGCCGCGCGGCGTTTGCCGCAGCGACAAAAATG
>KN549288.1:225119-236010 GCA_000797555.1 Oesophagostomum dentatum | reverse complement strand
ATCACGAAAATCATACCAGTTTTGCATCGTAACCCCACTTTTGTAGGGTTACGGCAGGTGGACGGCAGCAGGTCAAAATCTCAGAATCGCCTCAAACCTTGTGTAGAGGGGTACGAGACTATCCACCCTGGAGAAGGCGGGGTCGGGCCGCCATCCTCTACCAACTAGTTCAAATTCCCACCCAGAAATCAACGCAAATTCAAACGGAAACGTGGACGAGTTAGTGGCCGCATTTGAATGGGCCAATAGCAAAACCCAAGGCTAAGGTGGATAGTCTCGCACCCGTGTAGAGGAGTTATTTGGAACGCTGAGTAAGAATATCATATCCACTTCGCACAGTAACGCCTTACTGTGGAGTTACGGTAGGATTACGGTACTTGGGTGAGGCCTCGGAATCTCTTCAGAATTGCTGAGGAGGGGTTATTTGAAGCGCTGATTGCAAATATCGCATCAGCGTCTTACCATGAAGCCACAATGTAGAATTGCGGTAGCTACAATGCAGACTGGGAAGCACTTCTTGCTGAGCATGTTAAGTGTCACGGTGTCACGGTGCTGCTACCGTAATTCTACAGGCGTTACGGTAAAGATGCTGATGCGATATTTACAATCAGCGCCTCAAATAACCCCTCCTTAGCAAATCTGAGGAGATTCCGAGGCCTCACCCAAGTACTGTAATCCTACCGTAACTCCACAGTAAGGTGTTACTGTGCGAGATGGATACGATATTCTTACTCAGCGTTCCAGATAACCCCTCTACACAAGTTTTGAGGCTATTTACATCTACCGTAACCCTGCAAAAATGGGGTTATGGTACAAATTGAGTATGATTTTCGTGAGCAGGGACCCAAATAACCCCTCTGGGCAAAGTTTCAGTGAAATCTGAGATTTTCGATTTTTGGGCTCGCGAAAGTAGAATAGTGCCGAAAAACTACATGAGAGGAAGGCTTTTTGTAAAGCATAAAGTGGTGGTGCCTGTCTAGATTACCATAAACATTGCACTATAATGATAGAGGGAGAAATTGTGCCATTTGTCCGCCCCACTGCCGACGATTGAGTTGGGTGACTGTGGACGAGTTTCGTCCACCCAGATGGCGTGACCTAGCAATATTTTCTGCCCTATTGACAATTCACAGAATTCCGGGCTGAGCTTAACTTTTTAACCTTTTAGGGGAGTTTTTCTTCTTTGAAGGAAACCACTTTAAGTTTTTTCTGCGCTCTTATTAACTACTTGCTCAATTTATCGCTCACGAGTGCGGCATTTCTTGACTGTTCGGGTTAAATTCCTACAGAAGGTTTTTTTCTTTGACGTTTTTATTATGTTGCGAACTGTTCGTCCCATAATCACTACCCTTTACAGATAGGTGAAATGGGTTTTCCAAGCGATGCGACTCCTGAAGTGGCCAACGGGAAATCCTCCGACGATGGAAATCAGTTCAGCAACAGCGGGTTTCTCTAGCATAATACTTCGTTTTTTTTTAACTCATCTGAGTCGTTAGTAACTTTACATTTCGCCGTATCTTTTCCAAGAGTAATTAGCGTCATCGTTTTGCCTGAAGACCAGCTTATGAGAACCCATTTTACGTTTTTGAGGTGTGTCTTTAGAACAACAGAAATTGACCGAATCAGTGGCTTTATTGTTGGGAACTGATATCTAAATCGCATATCGGACAATTTTTGCTGTTTAAATGGTTGCCGACGGCTTTGTCTTCTTGAGGCTCTCCCGAGATTCCTCGAGGAATATGAGGTTTATCAAATCGCCTGCGCCAGCGACTGCACTATTGGTGCATATCGAACGAAATGGACGTGGCGGGCATTCGCTCCAGCGATCGACAGGCATCGATACTGCAGTTGGCGGCACGGACGATTTTATCGGCCTCATACTCCGCGAAGAGTCTGGGGAGAGCCTAACTTCGATTCCGATTTCGTACGGCTATCCTCAGATATGCGTTATGTACTTTGAATGTGTTCTGATGAATCATTTAAGCTGAATAACATTTCTTCAGCGTTCGATCAGATTTACTGGTTTTCGAGTGAGTATTTTTCATAAACGCGTTCGTCTTTTAGGGCCGAACCAGTGAATTCTTCAGGAAATGAGTCGGAAGGCGGTTCATCTGATACTCATCGAAGTGAACTGCATAGGTATCACCTCATATCTGCATGAACGCAAAAACTGTTTTTGCTGGAAGTGTTCAGCTTCAGAGCCCGCGGGATTTCCGAGATATGGAGGCGCACGCTGGCAAACCGTGACGTCGTGAAGCCGTATGCGAAGCGACCACATATCTCCATGAAGAAATTGAGAGAGGAAGCCAGCAGCATCCTTTCTCTGAAGGTACATCGCTTATTATAAGGTGAAATTTTGCCTAAAAATTACTTCAGACGTCGGCGTCTAGTGACGGTGAATTGCGCGAACTCCTCCAGAACACCCTATATCTTCTTGCAGAGGCAGAGCTGTACAAGAATATGCTAACATATGACTGCAAGTAAGTTATCGAAGTTTGAGCTACTAAATTTTGTTCTTTTTTCATGAAAGGAGAAGTTTCTTCCATCAAACGCCCACCTCTCACTTATATAGTTTTGGCCCTGGCTTTCAAATGGGTTGAAAAAATCGTAACCTTTGCTGTGATTGAAATGCTGTATTCCTTCCATACAATACTCTTTCTTTCTTACAGTCTAATTTTTTAAATGTTTGTTTAAAATATTGAGTCGAAAGCCTTGCGACCACTTGCAGTTTTATTTTCAAGCTAGGAAAACTTTGCAGAGTTCCCAGCTCCAATTCATTGCTACTAAATGCAGGCTTGGTATCGGCAACCTAATTCACCACATTTCATTAGAAACGAGCCCTCGGCGGTCCAGAAGAGTTGCTATCAAATTTTCCTCCTTCCACTTTTCGTAATTTTTCTTTCTAGATAAATAACTCATGAGCAAGAAGTGATATGACGACTTGAGAGGGCAACACATTGAGAATATAGCGAATCACAGGATTCACCTCGCCGGCACTCTTTTCAGAAGTTTTGGACAGCATCCATTTGGTGGAGCGCACACACTTTCGTTTCCTTTCAGCACTGACGTAGCTGGAAATTTTAGCATAATGTTTCGCAAGCTTTCCTGTAACCATCGATCTCGCTTCCAACAACCCTGCAAAAAACTTCTTTTGTGCCACTTATCCAAGAATTTACGTGAACCTTTCACACGGAACCTGATCCGGAAGCAGTCACACTCTTCTTGTAGATATTCACCGAGTTATATACGATGACGGGCGGGTAGGGTATGTCGTGGCACTACAGTTTTTGAGCAAACTTCATGCAGCAGATATTTATGTTAGTGTTGTTGAGAACAAATCATATGAAATGCAAATCCATATTTTTGACGGCTCTCAGCAAGCTCAATCTTTGTCCCTTTTCAAAGCACTTGCAAACCTCTACCGAAAGGCCGCAGTTTGCCTCTCGTTCTGTTAATCCTCATCATATTCAAGAATAGAGTTTTTCACAACATGAGGTCGTATTTTTGTCAAGAACAAAATTATTCAAAATCTGAATGGATCTAGGTTTAAGAGGATCTCGACGTATGTGTGTTGCATACAATATTGAGGTCGTTTAAGAATACGATATGTATTTAAAAATTTAACTTTTGACGTCCTAAACTTTCTTTAAAATTTTTTTGTGGATCTGTTCAAGCTTTCACGAGAAGAAACCTATTATATTGTAGTTATAGCTTTGGACTTTTCAACCTTCAGTGAGTTCGGACGTGTCTTTATAAATTCTTCCATTTAAACTCTGCGTATTGGTAGGGACAAGGCTTTCGACACAAATTGATATTGCCAACAACAAGACGGTTTAAATCAAGCTTTTACGGCTTTCTATCTTCTTTCACGCTTTCAGAAGTTGGAATAGCTGTATGACAGGCGATGTTGCAATGGTTTGCTATTTTATAGGCGCCTCAAGGAATCTTTTGACCGCGATGTTGGCGTCATACGCGAAATACATGCTAAGAGAAACATCCCCGTCGCCATAACGAATTCCATTTTGGATTCGCGATTGCCACCATCAAGAGCACCCAGTGGTGAAGTCATCACATCAAGTGTTCCACCAGCACCGGAAAATGCACCAAGTGCTGGGTGAGTTGCAATCAAATTTCGGTCAACGTTCTCAGAACAGGGTAGATATCCTAAGCGCACAGTCCTAGCTGGAAATTTTTCCCGAGATTTCGCTACGAATCAAAGCGTGCGGTAACACTGATTACACTGATTTACATGAAACTGTCTGAAAACATCGAAATTTTCTTTTCATGAAGGACTACGGCCAAAGGGAGCGCAGACTTCTAATATTTTCCACTGTTTAGTGAGATTTTTCCCGAGTGTGGCACACAGTCCCGACTCCAAACGGGTCCGAGTACCATTCACCGTCAAAGAGGCGGAACCATCGCACTCGTACTCGGACAATTGATCCAAGCCTCGGTTGAAACTCAAATTTACCGAGGATGAGTTGTCCGCCACGCGCAAAGACTACCAATGGTAGCCGCGCGCCCGTACACGTTTGACGGTGAATAGTCTCGCACCCGCTCCAAACACCAACCGTGCACATATCCTCGCGACTTCTTCCTTGTCAAAATTTTTAACCTCTAGAGGACGAGTTGCAATCGAGTACTGTCATCATCGGGCCAAAGGTGCCGAACTCATACGGATTCAGATTCGGTTTTTGGTTCAAAATAGGGGTTTTGGAGATTTTATGTAATTACAAAGAAGGAGTGAGGTGAGGGAGGGAGTGAAAACAAATGCGAAGAGACTTATGCACCGCTCCTTGCTAAGCACAACAGAAAATTTCCGTTTATTTCACTGTTGTAGTTTCGAATGAGTTTTCATAAGATAAGATTTAGTTTTGAAATTCTTCTTCTATTTAACATGTGAGGATATGCGGTATGCCGCAGAATTTTTTGATGCAGTGCCTAAACTATGCTTAGAATAGGAGCGTTTTCGCTGATTTTGACGCATTTGAAGCTAAGTCGCTGTTTAAGTTGTTTTCATAATCTAACCTAAAATATTAGGACTATTCATCCAAACTGTAGGTTTTCCTCATACACTTATCTCGTCGTTCGACTTAGTTCAACTGCCATGGTCCTTTCAGTATGCTTTAAATGCTATTTTTCGTTCTGTGGAGGGGAGGGGTATGCAAATGAATTTTGGTATCTACTAGAGTTTTAATAATTTTAGTACTTTTTGTTCAAAAATTCCTAAACCCTTCAAATCTTTTGACATTTCTTTAGCTATGAGCCATTTTTCAAGCGTTTCGGAAATGCTAACTGGTTAAGTTAGGACATAGGCATACTTGCGCTGAATTAACAAAAAGGGGTATACAACGAATAAAAAGGAGAAGGAAAAGACGATTGCGAAGAAGGAACACTCCGCAGTTCCAATGCTGCGACGAAGACGCGCCAATGCAAGGGGGTAGCGGTCGATCTCAGTTTCTACCGGGTTTTCTTCACGTCTGATACTCATCCCGACGCAAGTATGCCCAGCCCCCTCGAAGTTCTTTCATTCTTTTCTTTTCATTTCTGCAGAGAATCCTAGTATGATCTTCCGTTCAGAAATGCCATGGAATCCTGGACATTTCCTGCACCTCCGCCACCATCGGTTTCACCCACCAATGTATTACTTCCACCTCCAATACCTCCCTACGTTTCTCCTTGTGTTACTGTGCCAACGACTGCATGTGTTTCTATGCCAGATGTCACCAAGCCGCCCCCTACGGTATCAGAGGCTTGTTTTCACCTTCTGATTTTAAAAACAGAAATTTTGCCGTGCAGATAGTCGTGAAATCCAATTTGTTTCGACGTAGCGGAGAAGCTGCAAATTTGTTGCAGGCAGCTGCTCAGTTGGGTCAACCACTGAACAACCTCTCAGCTGCGTGTCCTCCTCCACCGACGTTTCTCGTCGATGTGCCTCCGCCTCCTTGCCCTTCTGTGTCAGCATTGCCTCCTACCATACCTCCAGTGTCACTGGGTACTCCAGCATCGACAATCATCCAAGCTGCATTGAAGCCATGTACAACCTTTCCTTGGTACGTCAACAGTTCCTTAGATATGCACATTTTTAAGAAGATACCACTTATTTTAAGCAGCGGACCATTTGGACCTCCCCTCAGTTCACCGCACAACGTATTTCCACGAACTTCCAACAGTTTTGGTGGAAAACGTGAATGGAGTAGGTTGCTAGCGTATTATTCCAGTAAATACCAATTACGCTACCGTGAACGCTTTGAAAATGCAGTATATTTTGAAATCGATTTGTGAAGGCAGCTGACAAAGGACTAGCTACTTTGGTTTTTTTTTGAAAATATTTTTGTGGCGAAGAATTAAAAATATGTTACCCTCTCTTTAAAGGCAGCATATGCGGAAAACAAGGTGGGTGGGATTTTCGCGCAGAATGACGGAGGATCTCCAACTAAACAGGGCTTTCAAAGTCCGGACCTCTAACACCTTCTCTAGGCCGAGAAAAACACTTATCAATATGCCAGAGGCTTTGAATTCACACGACAACGCGTCAGTATACAGTTGCAGAAAAATGGCAGTATCCAAAGAGAATGAGTCCTGCAATTTCGTCTGGTTTATCTGGGATCGCTAGCCAAAGCATCTGCGGACCTGTTGAATTGAATGACGCTCGCTTTCAGCCCGAAAACTGATAACGTACTCTGACGCATCGTCGTGTGAATTCAAAGCCCTTGCGGTAATGATAAGTGTTTTTCTCGGCTTAGAGAAGGTGTTGGAGGTTCGGACTTTGAAGGCCCTGATTTGCTGGAGATCTTCTATCGTTCTGCGCAGAAATCTCACTGACTTGTTTTCCGCGTATGCTGCCTTTAATGATGTTTGTCTTTTAAAATCTTCATTCATTTCGAAAGTTTTTATGGTCTATGACTAATCGCTGAAACTTTGGAGCTGAGTTCTTTTTGCACTTCCAACGATTATTTCAAAAGTTTGTTCTTCTACAGTTTCTCAACTTTATTCCTAAAAAGGAACATTTCCTTAACTGATATTGCGGTATCGGTATCTTTAATTTTCTTTAGCAGCCTTATTTGAATATCTTCTGTAGCCCTGTCATTCATTTTTCTGGGCTTTCAAAGATCAGAATTTTCACTTCACTGAATGTTTCCTTCTGTACATTTAATGTATGGTTAGGCATTGATATGGAGGCAGCTATTACGTGATTAATCTCTTCCTTCACTCAAGAATGTTAGTGGTGACATTTTCTTTTTTAACAACAAGAATAGTCGCAATTCTTTTTTGTCTACATTGATCCCACTATATTATCTTCTTTTCATTCTTGTTGTTTCAAGTCGTAAAAAATGTTCTCAGGACTATTTTACGGACATTTTGGTGCTATTATCCTTCTCAAAATCGAGCGAACATACTAAATTTGTGTGGATTTTAAGGATATACATCTGAATAGAGCGAAATACGCGTATACCCTTCCTCTAATATCCGCTGTTCGGATATCTGCTGTTTTATTATACAGCTTTTCGAGCTGTCGTGGAAAAATAACCGTACAGTGGACTGAGATTCCCAGTGAAGCATTAAAAATAGTGTCAGAATTTTCAATTTGATATTATTTTTGGGCCACATGACCGGGCTTGAAGCGAGCTCCATCCAAACTAAGCAAGGCGTTCAGCAGAGCTTTCTGACCTCTAACAATCGCATTTTGCGAATCCACTCACAGTTTCAGCTGGAATATGACAAAGCAACCTTACTCCTATTTTTCGCCATTTTCTAAGTTTTTTTAAGGCATTTTTGGACAGCGGGAATCTTTTAGCAAAGCAACATACTCTTTGATGGAGCACGTTTAGAGATTTACCTTACTCGGCTACACTTCGGCTGAAGTGGACGATTCCAGAAATGAAGGCAAAGCACCGATCCCCCCCCCCCCCTCGAGTGGAGCCACTGACTCTGGGAATTGATTTTAGGCATCGCTGTAATCCTACTCTGCAAGCAAATTGTTGAACACGTTTTTGGACGAAAAAATTAGCACATGTCTCCAAATGTAAGTTTTCAAAGTGACCTGAAGAATACAAACACTACGGAAAGGAGATACTTTTTTGGAATGACTCAGAATGGGAATAAAAGTAACCAGTTTCATGAGTGCCGTCGACAAAGAAAAAAGTAAATGGTGCATCATTTCGGGCTAGATTACTGTGATACAGATCGTGCACAGCAAAAGGTGCAAATATCCCACGAGCGAAGACTGAAGGAATGGCATGTGCGTATTTCGCTCTATTCAGAGGCATATTCACCTGTGGCAATGTCTATAGTTATCAGCTTGAAAATTAGTTACACAACGCCATGCTATGTCATAAAACTCTGTGAATTTGAGAAATATTAGTATGGTACCTAACATAAGTTTTCTTAACTTTTTCAACACAAGTTCCCAAGCTTTTTTGGGAGTTTATTTTTTAATATTTTCGAAAGTCTGTCACTTCAGAGATAATCTTTTATGTTGCAGGGACATTGTCACTGCATGCGATGAACATAGCAAAATTTTTCTGGAACAGGTTTCAAGGCAGTGCCTTGGAAAAAAATGACTTTTTAGATATCCACGTCAAAGGTTTCAAATTTAGTTCTCAACCTATTAGAAATCATGCACTGAAGGCAGGGTTACCCTTGTCCCCTGTCTTTAAGAATAAGGAGACTTATGAACTAAGGGTATGATTAGGGGAACTTAGGGACCACCACATATTAGAACTTTGTTGCCATTTGGAACGGTTAGATTGCGCTATACTTGCGAGTTTGATGTTCTGGAATCCGAGTCGCTCTCTTTTTGAAAAATTTCGAAATAACGAAGATGCTTTGCAGTTTTAAATAACACATGAGCTGGCCACTGGCTCCAGTCAATTCTCGAATAAGAACTTAGTTTTCATTCTAATAGTCTGCTAGGGGTGAAATGTCGGAAAATATGGGTTGTCATGAAAGAGTTTTAAATGGGTTTTGCTTGGAACAAATATCATATCTTTATAAAGAAGCAACTTGAATAGATCACATTTTCTTCACAACTGTTGCATTACTTAGCTCTTCAACTCTCCGACTTTTATTTCAATTTTTTTGTGGAACGCTGCGACAAGTGGATGATAGGATAAGTATAGCAGATATACATCATGCTCCTCCTCTGCTTCGCAGTGCTGTTGCAATTTTTCTAAAATCTGCTAAATTCTGCCGCTAGAGGTTGACTGAGAGCGTGTATTAGGTTGGTGCAAAATGGAACTTCACCAACTGCAGTGGTTGCATGTAAAATCGCACAGAAAATCGTTAAAGACGACTCGTAAACAGTTTTAGTAAGGGTTCGAAAGCCTTTGCTTTCTTCTACAAAATGCTTGCAGTTGCATTGCTACAACCCTTATAATGGCAAAAAAACACTTTCCAAAGTACGCCAAAATTCAGGAGTTTTCGGCTATTTCGTTTTTAAAATCCTATTTCAAGTGCGAAGGCGTGGAAACAGTTGCTGGTGGCGTTATTTTATTCAGCAAGATATTTGCTGTCAAACCTCATGGAGTTCATATTTTCTTAAACATTCTGAAAGGAGATGTAAGACTCGAAATTGGGCTCTGCTTCGGGCGCATATCAATAGTCACTGCTAAGTGATGGTAGGAGCATGGCGGTCGTGATTGTGTCAGTAGTTAAGGAACACCGCATAGTTGCAAACGAAATACAGCATGGTTGCCTCGGGATCCACGTGAAAATTATAAAGTCAGAAAACTAGAAAATTTCACGATTTTGAAGTATGCCAGCACCCTGCTTTTTGGCACACTTTTTGGTTTTCAGCGTCCAAAATTTGGTGGACAAAAGCTGTGCAGCTGAAATAATTCCTGCGCATTTTCCAGGGCATTCTCTCTCAATCCACCGTAAAACTGCACATCATCATTGCTCCTACGAATAGATAAAAAATTCCACAAAGTGGAGCATTTCGAAATAGACTTTTTCGACATTTTACATCGTAAAATTCGAGAGCTAGAACTTTTGCAAAAGTTTTAGCAGCGACTATGTTATGCATGATTTGCAAATTCTAAGGATATATAAGATTGCTCAAATAGCTTATGCTGAATAGAGTTATGGGTCGTCAAACCCGAGGTAGCGTTTGTGGAAGTTTCATTTGCACCAACCTAATATTTCTTCCTAGAGATTTAATTTTTCTTCTCAGACCACTTTAAATACCTCTCAAAAATGATGAGTGGAATTTAGAACTGAGACTATCTCGTCAGCATCTCTGAGAAGATTTGACCAACCCTCATTTATTCTTCGACACTGCACGGCTACCTTGGACACGCAATATTAGCAGATGCTGTGAACTCATATTCATATCCTTCAAAAGAAAGCTCCGGAAACTCTGAAAGTTATTGCTTGGCTAGTAACCTTTATGCTGTTTTATGGGAAACAACATAAGCTCCCACGTGCCAGCTGCTATATGTGTCATGCTTAGAAAAATAGGCATCTTTCACAGAACGGCCGCAACATCTCATTGTCGCAGCTTGTTTGCGGAGCGTTATCATTTTTGGAAATTTTTTTGGCGAATCTTGTTACAGATAAATGTCTCGGTCAGAAGTGTTGGCTGGCAATTTTTAAGAACTTAAAATAGGCAAGGTTTTACGATTTTTCTGTACTACTGGTAGCCAAAGGGTTAAAATCAGCGCTCAATTAAATTGCTTTGTTGTTCCAGCATTATTGACCGAATTACAGTTCGAAAACTGGAGATTAGGAGAGGCCGCATTTTGTACCTTTGCGCACTATTAGGGAGAGATGTTCGCCTAAGTATATCGTAGGCTAAGTACAGCCGTATCAAAACAGCTGAATGCCCTCGTGGTTTGACGTGCAACGTGGCCGCTGCGGTTCTTTCATCGTGTCCCCGTTTCCGCACGTT
>KN549288.1:145356-158549 GCA_000797555.1 Oesophagostomum dentatum | reverse complement strand
AAAATAAAATTTCGAATTTATTCGATATTCATTTATTCGAAAAAACTTTCGAATGAAAATATTCGATACAAGTCTGAGATTCCGGCGAAGCCGGACCCTCAGACTTTTTTGGGGTGCTTGCTTCGCTCGCACTTCTAGAACGTTGTTCCTTTTATGAAGAAGGTACGAACTATTTTCGGGTGATTCTATTTGCTCGTCCGAAAAAAAAACTCAAGCTTTTCTAATAAAGGTGAGGAGTAGGAAGGGCAGTGTTATCCAGTGCTCAGAGATTTAAGGCATAAATGTGAAACAATCGTTGTTTCAATAAGTTTTTGGAAGTTACCTAGCCAGCTCCTCCAATTTGGATAAAAAGGGCCCGTCAGTTTCAAGCATGTCAGCTCATTGTTCAATACGTATTGGTAAACAACAGAGAGGTGAAGGAAGCTTTATTTTTCAGGGCAGATTTGAAAAATAACCCTTCCAGATCTGTGTCCCGCCGGATCTCTGACTTTTCTGTAGCTTCTTTTTTTTGCCCGCACTTTTGAAATTGCACTATAATTCTCAAAGCGAAGCCGGCGTTTTGAGTAACTTTATTAAATATTATAAACAAATGCTAACTTTCTTCTGCAGTGCTGATGAGCACGAAAAGAGAAGATGTACCTGTGAAGAATTTTAAGTGTTGCAATCCGCGCTGGTGTAAGATCGTTTTAAAAAGCACACAGTTATGCTGCCTCCCTTGATCTCTCCCAGACTGCTCCACCAGTCACTAAGAGTTTGGTTATGTGTTTACTGCACACTGACTCTAAAGTGATAAAGCAACACTGATATTTGATAGTGGACATAGTTAGTTTGGTAAACAACACATCTGGCCATCATTCTGAACTCATCCATGTAAATTTCATAGCTTATCGCTAAGCAGGTGCAGAGAAAAAGTCCGTTACCAACATCTTGAGCCGATTACTATATGCATAGATTTATTTATTCGGAATTTTTCTCAAATGAAAATATTCGATATTTATTTATTCGAAAATTTTTTCGAATGAATATATTCGATATTCGTTTATTCGAATTTTTTCTCGAATGAATTTATTCGGTATTCATTTATTCGAAAAATTCTTCGAATGAATTTAAAAGATATTCATTCATTCGAAAAAAATCTTCGAATATCCGAAGTATAGTGCGTTCTACAACCATGGCATAGCAGTAGCTGGTGAAAGGTACCAGTTCTGAGGAAAAAAAGCTTGTCAGTGAAAACCCCGCAGTAGCAGTGGCGGTCCGAGGATAAAGGGGTCAATTTTTAAATAATAATTTTTACTGCAGATTTAAAATATCGATTTTTCGAGCGCTTTAAACGTATTTTGGAAAATTTTTACAAACGTTTTTTGCCCGACCCCTGGTCCCGCTCACTTTTGCACTGATAAGGACGCCTTCCCCGAAAAGAATTTCTGCGACTGCCTGCGCCTAGTAGCAAACTACGACGCACCAATGAGGAGAAACTGAAGCAGGGGTCCGTAGGAAGCCGGAGCCATAGTCTGACCACGTTGTGTATGCTCAAGTGAAGATTATTCGTACAAGAGGAATAACCTAAGGTTGATTTCTCGACTTTATTTCTCTCCTATAATCTAACACGTTGGAACTATTATTAGTAGCGAATGCTTGGCAGGGCTACTCGTCCATATTGGGCTGATCTCTGAGGCTATTACTGTGATAGGGTTGAGGACACTGCCGATGATTCTGCTAGGAAAACTCACTAACATAATCTGGTGGTACACTGGTGACTGAACAGTCCCCGAAAGGCAGGACTCAGGAGCGACTGCCTGCTTCCTCTTTAAAGACAGCGTGCGATGAAATTTTTGTTAACGAGTTACACGCTGCCTTAGAGGAGTGGGCCTGGGTCTCGTCTACATCTTTAATACAAAACGAGTAGCCATCGCTACTCTAGATGCTAAAAAATGGAATCAATTAATGCTTAGAGCTTTGCTATACTTTGTTCAGTCTTAGTCGCACACTGGCAGCAATTTTCCAGTGTTCCCGCCAACTAGCAGGAAGTCGCAAGTGGTAGTTCGGAAGAGAAGGTAGAGCAGATGTTTAGCCACACTTCTGCTGTGATAGTTCAACGACAAAAATTTGGTGAAATGCTGCATTCGAAAAGAAAAGCTCAATTTGCTGGAATTTGTATTATCTCGAAATCCACACTTTTCACACACTTATGAACCTACTTCGGCCAATCTTAGTATTGTGAAGCTTCCTTTCGTGCAGGGATATCGGTGCGATTCATCTTCTAACAAGGGAATGACCAAAATTGTCCGACGAACCTAGAAAGACGACAGGGCTGTTTTAGCGGGGCCTTGCCTCAGCAGTATAAAAATAGTTTTCTAGCTGCCCACTGCATATTTAAGAGGAGACATAAGCAGTTCTTCTATTTCGTCCTCGGCATGGGACCGATCTCCTTCATTAAAACGTCGCCATTTGCTGTGAATTTGCAGGCAGTGAGGGTGCGCTTCCATATCATGCTACAGTTGGAAGTTGTGGCTATTCCGTGATATAGAAATAGCTGTGGTTCAAGCACTCTCCGATGAGAGAAACAGCTAGACTTTTGGTGCGTAAAAATTATCTATAGACTATCAGCAGCTCCTCAAAGTCCCACAAATGTCAGCAGCCGTTGCAAGTCACAGACATATTTAGAACCGTACCTAGCTCTTGGAATAAGGAAAGTCCCCTAACGCAGTGAGAGCTGTAAATAGAGCCATTTTGGGGAAAAATCGGCAATTTTTCTTTCGCTCGAAAATGTCTATATCTTCCTCCATATACAGGGTGGGCAGCTAAAAAGGTCTGTTTGCACGGCAAAAGTAAGGATCTACTAGAGAAGCTATGCCGTCGACCCGGATCCGTCGGACCGTTCTGACCATTCCCTTGTAAAGTCGAGCTCCACACGATGAACACACGCAGCGAAGTTAGTGTTTTTCTGATCACCGTATTTCTGCTGTACCAAGTTTCTTGTTCTTCTGGCGTAAAAAATCAAGTCGATTAAAGGTAGCGTTCGAGAAGATTTAAAAATATTACGAAACTACAGAAGAGCAGCCCAGGCGTTTATATTCTAGAACTTTTCGATTTTTTTGAAGAAATCCTCTCCCTTCAAACAGAAGCGTTACTTACTTCTTTTACGTTGAAAACTTGAGTTTCATTACTAACTTAATAATTATGCATAGGCTTCTGGGATTTACGTACAGCTGCCGTTTACCTCGTGCACCTGCTTTCCTTGATGTGATAAAAGAAGAAAACTACAAAACTTTATTGAAATTGTTTCTTGTAATCGATGTCTTGCTGTTGCAAAAGTTGTTTTGCACTCCTTCCAAGGCAGGTTCTGATACTTCAGAGAGACGCGCATCACTTTTTTACACTATCAACAATAGAAAGAAGGTATTCGGTATGGCTATGACTTTCTTTCGAAGTGTCAACAGAGCAACTGCAAAATGAAACATTTCATATTAGATGGTGAAGAACGAAGCATACGATTCTGCCGTCGATAGTGCAGCATTTTTTCTGCTTTTTAGAAGCTAGGAGCTTGGTAACAAAAAGTGAAAGTTGCAGTCCGAAGAATAGGCACCCAGCATCGACTGAAGCCGTCACTGTGTCTTCCCTCTTCTTCTTCTTGGAATTATCCATGAAGAAGAAGAGTTTTTCAATCTATCATGTTCGATATGTACCTATGTACGTCGATTCTTCATCCGTCATTTAGAACATTTCAATATTCCGAACATAAAAACAGCCCATATTTTCCTGAGTTATAGCGAAGTGATCTCGCTCTCGTTCTCATATCCATAAGTTGAGCCAAAAAGTCCTACATGAAGTAGTAGACAAATACAAAGGTTCTCCATAGCTATTTGTGGATTTGAATAACCTATTAATGGGTATTTGATGCTATTCACTGTTGCCTGAGAAGTTTGTTCCTTATTCTAAGTAACGATGAATAACCTGTATGATTTTTTAAAGCCATAAAGTTCTATTTAAAGTTTGGCATCCAGTATTTGTTCCCGAAAACGCCAGTTGTTGCAATTCACATGACTCTGCCACTGGAACCGTTTACTGAACTTCAGACCAAATTCCTTGTAATTCTGCTTGGGTAAAAGAGGTCGATGTATTTAAGTGGATGTAACACGGAGTTTCTTTTCAGGGAGGAAATATAGCAAGAGGGAGAAAAGACGGGGAGAGAAGAATTCTTACTGTGAACTAAAAAGTAAGAGAACATGCTGTTAGCACTTTGGCAAGGATTTTAATATCAAAATCTATCTTGAAAATAAACGAAATACCTAGTTCTTAAAAAGAAATATTTTATGAATATTTTGTTGGCGTAGAGTACCAGCGCTGTTGGGGTGTGTGCAGGCGAATTCCTGCGCAAAGCGTTTCAATGAGATTTTCGAGTTTACCTCTGCAGTCGAAAAACGACGGGATGATTTTCTTAATTGAGATTAAGAGCTTCCGAAAATAGCGTTTAGAAGTTTAGTAGTCACCCTACATCTTTCAGCTCCTCACCATCTGCCCATTGCTTACGCTCTTTAAAATTTGCTATTGAAGAACTTTTTAGACCTGTGACAACTGCGGTCGTACCTACAAATACCTGAATGACCTTCAGTATTTCCGTCTGCTCCCTTCTCCTTCTGCTCCAAGTAGCTTATACATAAGGTGTGGTGTAGAAGGGACTGAAATAGAGTAACTTCATGTCTGACTTCAAATCTGGGGATACCGTGAAAAGTAGCGGAGGCGCGAAAAGCTGCTGAGCGTATGAATGTCACGCAGAAAAGAGGTTAGCTTCGGAAAGGTCCGATCCTTTTGTTGGGTTGGTTGCGAGCCTTCAAGGTGTTTCAAAAGTACATATTTTATTGCTTGGGTCATAAAAAGAAGAAAGTCAAAAAGTGAAACGTTACTTCCCTCAACTTGATACGTACAACTGATTTCAACTTACGTACTCCTGGGCCTACAGAATTTATTTTTAAAAGAAAAGTTTGCCGGAAATCAGTGAACATAAATTTTTTATGCCGCCTGTCTCTTACGCTTCCTCGAAAATCCGGTCCAGACGCCCTAATTGTAATAGTAATGTCCGCTTGTCATGCGTTAAGAACCTGTGAATTTCCTAGTGACAGCAGTGACAACATGCAATTTGTTACCGCGAATCTTGAAAATACGGTTTTCACACGAACCTCGCTAAAACCAGTTCTCCTGATGCTGCTGTACGAGGAGGTAAATCAGGCGGACGCCTTAGAAGTTCGAGGTGACAGAGTGCAAATCTACACTTTGTTCTCTGCTTTCATAAGTGGGGGAAATTTTCCACTTCGAGAGATTCTTCCTGCTCCTTTGGTCGCTCAATTAGTAGGTGTTGCCCAGCGTAGGCACCAACAAAGATCGTCTGAGAACAGGTCATTTTTACGTCATGATATGACAATGTATGCCGCAGTATAGTAGAAAATCTTACTATGGTAGCAGAATTCCCGTGTTGGAAAAGAACTCTTCCTATGCATGTGTGGAAAGAAAAATCAGAAACCATACATATCTGAAAGAAAAAAATAGTGCTCACGATCAGATATGAAACAGAGGCGCTAGTGAACGTTTAGACGTCAATCAGAAGTACAACGCTCTTTGCTGCACAAAGCTAAATAATTTCAATTTGAAGTAAAAGCTATTTGTATAAGTTCAAAGCAGTGGAGGAGAAAATCTTTGGTTAAAGTACATATCCGATTCTAAAAGCTGCAAGTTTCGGCTTTAGAGTAGGTCATGTAGATATGACTAGCGCTTTTTGCAGCATCATGTTTCACAAGGCATAACTTTTAAAACTTGGTACTTTTTAACCGTACTGTAAATATTGTTGCATTCACAAAACCTATGATTTTATAGAACCGAATAACTTCTATTTTCCCTAAAGCTCCTATTTCTGAAGTTGAAAATCTGCGTGTCGCCATTTTTCAAATGTCCCTGCTTAGCGCAATTTTCCTGCATCAGGTCACTTTTGATAGCCGGTAGAAAAGGCGAATACTTCGCCAATTTCGCGAAAATGATGACAGATGTGGAAGGATTTCGATTTTTAGCTTGTGTTTTTTCATAGAGTAAGTGGCCTTGCAGTTTATGGCTTCTAGAGTTTTAAAAACGAAAATTTCAAAATTGCGTTCTTCAGAATGAAGTCCGAAAAAAAAACAGCACGTGTTTGGCCAACCAAATCGTACTAACAACGCGAAAATAGAGTTCTTCTTTAGAAAAACGGTACACTCGTCACGTAGATATTCAGCAGTGGCGGTTCGAGACCCCCTCCTTCGAAAATGAATCCGAAAAATTTTGAAATTGGCCTGGAGGGCAGGAAAAAAATGAAAAGAGGCTCAATTAAAAAGCTTTTATTATTGGTTTGAACTATAGATTTTTATTTTCAAAAAATTCTCTACAATTATTCAAGAATTTTTAACACGCAATTTGGTGTGGCCCGGCCCACTCCCCCAAAAAAATTTTCTGCGACCGCCACCGATATTCAGGGAAAATGCTACAAAAACGTAGAGGAAGTCACTATACCCTACCTCATACTTTAACGTTTTAGGTTCTTTTTCGAGCTTCCTTGTCCACTCCTCAACTTCCGCAAACCTTATTTCATCTTTGTAAAGAATTTCAACACGTAATTGTATTTAGGTCGAGTCATGTCGAAAGAGACGACAGCACCACTTAATAGCTACACTCTCAAGTAAGGTTCAAAGCGCAAAAAGGGCAAATTTTTGTTTACTTCAAGCTATGACGTTATAAAAATCACCAGGTTTTACTCAAAACTACCAAAAGTGGAGTACTTTACAACAGTATGCTCTTTGGATGCACTGCGTCTGAGGCATAGCTTTATGTTGTAATGAACACTTTCTTAGCTTTTGGCCATTTCGAAGCGTTATATGTAAAACTAAATGAATTTTATAACATCATATCTCCGGATAAACAAAAACTAATTCTCTCGCGCTTTAGGACTTGTCTAGTCAACGCTCTATAGAACGCTGTGGAATCTTTGCAACTTGATCAGTTTCCCGTCAAAGTTAATGAATTGGTGCGCAAATTCTGTGTAATGCGAATTTTTCGCGATCATGCTATTTGAGCAAATTCGCAGCGCGCCTTACATGCAGTTTAAGTGAATTTTTGATCTCTTGGAAGTACTAGGCCTTAAATAGCCTCTTAGTAGAAGTTTCGTCTCATTTTTTGCTGTAATTTTTTAACTGTTAGGTTACTGTATGTACCGCTCTATTCTTCTCCCTCTCTTCTCCTGAGGAACTCACTTGGGGTGGGGTCTTGTGATGTTATACTTGGCATCAGTCGCATTCCCGACACTGGCGAACAGGTCTACGACGCGCATCGGAAGCGAAGTGTATCAGCCGTCAACAGCGCGCATTCCACTGCCTTGGCCCCGTCGCCCGTCGTCGTCGCCGGTCGTCGTCGCCGCCCCGTGTCGCCCGCTCCCCTCCCCGCCGCCCGCCCACAACCGCCCCCGACAACTCATTTGTTTCACATCTGCCCGAAACAGTGATGATCTTGCCCGTGCTGCTCGCCGTACTGCCCCTGGCAGCCGTGGTCCTGGCGCAGGACGACGCCGCCACCACCACTGCCCAGCCGGTCTGCTCCGTCAATCAGCTATTCAACGGCCAAATTTGCACTTGTGCACCTGGGTGAGTTCGCCGGTCGATTCGCACTTCGCTCTCAGTTTTTTGCCTCTGCTTTCCATGAGTAGTTGTCCAGAATAGCTGTTGACCGATCGTAAGCCCCCGCTCGAGCAGTATACTGTCAAGTGTGGTTTTGCCGTGCCGCTTTACACTTGACTGGAAGACCCCACTCCGCGCACGGATTTTCTGCGGGTTCTTCAGGCCTTCGCGAGTTCTTCTTTCACTGTCCACTTAGGAGTGTGAATGCATGAATCGCCTTACAAAACGCTTGTGCCGATGTGCTGTTTCCGCGGCCAAGGTCATTATGCATGGCGAGTTAGCCGAGAGATGAACCTTGGGCCTTGTGTCAAGCGCTGCCCTTTGAGAACATAATTCCTCGTAGGGGAGTTATTCAAAACTGTCTAGGACGCATGCGAAAGCCATTGTAAGACAGTGAGTGGAAACAAATAAGAAGAAGAAGAACAATTTTAGTTGATCTTTTGAAAAGCTAAAATTACCATTTGGACCATAGCCTTCCTACCAGATATGGCAAAACCGTCCGTAAACTTAGCTCTTAGCTCTACAGTGCTTCCAGCTCCCAGCCATCTAACTTACATCTTCTTCCACCTGTTCGTTTATTTTCTTAGGAAGGGGGGGGGGAGCTGCTTCGATTAGATTATATTTTTGCTTGGGATATACGGCATGCGTTTTCTATTCGTCGCTAGTAGTGGAAAATCTTTTAGAAAAAAATACTACTTCAAGCTTATACGACTGCTGTGCGGGTACCCAAACAGTGCATATTTCTCCGGAGACTCAGCACAGCTACACCTTGTTACGGTCTATTTGTGTTACCTGAGTTCTTATCTCACCGTTCGTTGCTGACACTTAAATTCTTAAATTTCCCGACTTGTTCTTTCGATTTCTATGGAAGAAAAACCTGCAAAGCTTCTGGCTAGCTCCTACTGACCTCCTTTCCTGTAGTTCGGAGAAGGGCTTAAGAGTAGTTATCGGTCAAAAGCTAGCTCTTTGCTAATGAAACTCTGAGAGAAAATATTTTATTTCATTTCATACCTCAACAAGCCCATTCCACATCATCGCATTTTCTTAATGCGAGCCACTAGTGGAATTTGTTGGAACAGTGGCGCTACTTTCTTTTCCCGGAGTGTGCTTCACCATTTGACTGACCTATAAGAGACAAAATCTTAGGGAATTATTACTGTGTACTACCACTTGACTTACCTATGCTCATAGAGAGTAGGGAAGGGGGGGAAGGCGTGGTGGTAGGGTGGAGAGTATCTCCATTACCTCCGAATTTGTCGCTCATTTGCTCCACGCATTCAAAAACTAAACAAACAAAATTTCTTCTCTGCGAGTAGGTATTGAGTACTGCCCACTTGCTGAATAAATCCAAACTAGCAATAATTTCACCTTGAGGTCCATCGCAAAAGAGGTACCCAGGTATCGGACCGCATCACCTTCTGCGTCTCACTTATACCAATGATATTTCGCAGTAACTCGACACAACACACGAATATAGAGACGACGATTTGCGTTGACAGCGTGTATATCTAGAAATTTTTTATTGTAGCCTGTGATAATTCTTGGTAATTTTTGTGATACATTTAAATGCGAGAAATTAGGCTAGATGCACCTATCGCATTTCCGCTTGAGCTTCCTAGGGCCCAGTGAAATCCAGAAGTGCGAGAAAAACCTTGGAACTATTAGCTGCCCTTTCCGCCACATTCACACAACACATTTTTTTAGCCGCTCAAATCTTGTTTCGGACTTTTTCAACTGCTCAAAAAAGTATAATCCATTCTGTTCAAATAGAAAAAAAACAGATTTTTTCACTTGCTATTCTGATTTGCACATGACGGCCTAGCTGGAAGTTTCTGTTTTTCTGGCAGTGTGCTGATCCTTAAAGCTTTGGGTTAGAAATTTCCGCGAAAAATGCCTGTACGCAGTCTACGGCCCCTTGCCTTGTCGTGCGTTTACTGACCCAGGTAGTACTTACTCTCAAAGTAAATTACTCAGAGTGCTGGTTGTTTGCCTTTCTTCGACAAAAAGCGCCTGCGCAGTGACACAGGCGGAAATCTGTGATCGATCAAGAATTTCCCTCCATCCGTGCATTGCCGATGTTCCAATTTCAACAAACAAGCTTAGGCGCATGGAACTCGCTCCACTTGGGCTAAATTACTGGTTAGAAAGAGCTGGCCTAGGGATCGCTTATGATTAGGGCAGCTTGTTCGCTGAGAGCTCCGGCAGTTTAGAAAAGCAAGTTACTGCGTAGTTTCCTGTTACTTTTTTGCTTCGATTTCTTGTTTTCTTTGATGTTGTCCTCTAAAGAGACGAAATTTACTTTGCAATTTTGTTATATTCGTAAAATTTCCCCGCAAAAAAGATGCCAGTGTGAACAAATTTCTTCTGGAAGGAAATTTTTCACGAAGAGAAATGAGAGCGAACATGCTGTTTATTTCTCGCCCAGTTGACTGCTAATAGAATTGCGTATTTCTCACAGCAAATGTTGCCAACAATGTCTTCACCTCTCTTTAGTGCACGGCTCATCAGGCGTTGAAAACGTGAGAATTCACTGGAACTATCATCGTTTTTCCATTCTCGTTTTCCTTGCCTTGTGAAGAAGTCGGAAAAACTCGTTCGCTGTGACTGCAACTGTCAAATTATGACTCTACGCTACAATATACCACATTTGTGCTTATCATATTGAGTTGAGTCTTAACAAAAAAATGGCTTCGGCAGGTTCTCAGATCCCTTATTGCCTATCTAGATTAAAAATCAAACAGTTTTGATTTTTAGTAAGAGAATAGCAGTGTAAACTGCTGCTGCCATGCTTGGAAGCGTTACAGTTAACTCAGATGTCGAATACCCTGAATTACATCGAATGCGGAAGAAACAGTGCTTGGACTGAGATGTGTAGGTGTTAGCGTGCCTACCGTGGAGTTGAAGTAGGTGCAAAGTTGTTAGCCGTGTCTATACAGAGATCAGGAAATTACCGTCTCCAGATTAGTCGTAGAGAACTTTGGAGGTGCTCACCTGCGCTTGACGTGATCAGTCGGTCATCGATCCACTTCGGCTAACGGACAGACCCTTATTTGTGCACTTGCACACACCGCAACTTTGCCACGACTTTTCAGTTCCGCTATAGCTGTAGCGTCCTTATTTCGAAATAGTCTTAAATTTGGTTAAGGAATCTCAAGCTTATTTTTCGTAGCCCCTAAAAGAGAATTGCTGGATGTTCCTCGATCTCATCTCTTTTAATCTGGCATACAGTAATATGGGCGGATTTTCTCCATGCAGAAATTCGTCGCTACATTTACTCATGGTAAGGGCCTAAGGCCATGTATGTGCTTATATCTGAGTACAGCAACTTACCTCTGGATGCACTAGTTCTATCTCAAATGATAAAGCCACCGTTTAGGCCTCCCTAGAGATAGCACAGGACACTAGGTTGTTTTGTGAGTATTTCATACTCAACAATACTTTCGTCAATGCAAATCAAAGAATATTTGGGGCCCAGCATGGCTACTCATGGCTAGGTTAGGGTAAGAAAGAGAGCAAAAAGAAGCAAGAAGAAAAGTTAAAAGTCGAAAAACTGCGCTTTTCGTGTCATTTTTGAGGAATCTTTCTATAGTTTCTAAATATGCCATTAATTTAAAAAATAATAGCTTAAAATTTTAGTATCCGATAATCTAACTGGCGCAAAGGCTGACGCAGTGCTTTAACACCATGCATCGCCCAAGTTAGTGCTTACGCATGCGTTACAATATGAACACTAGAGCCCCGATTTATCTGGAATACCCTTGCTAAAGTGCATCGCCTGAACAAGTCTCGTGTGTTTGTTTAAAGAAGAAATACTCAACGCTTTTCCTTGGCGCACAAATCGTGGTTCAATTATCCAAGATTCGAAGGTAGACCTAAGATTTCTTGAAGAAGCTCCATCTCCTCTCGGCATGGCGATTGCGAAAGTTAATTTACCACCCGTCCGTCCTGACTGACATGAATTTGTGAATTAAGGGTGGGGTTAATTTGAAGGTGCTCCTTGATGATGTCAAGGTTGTTAGGTTTCTTAAGGCTTTGAAGCTTGGTGTAGGTCCCGATTTCACTCTGGAATGCAGTCTGACAAAAAGCTAGCCTCGACCTCATTGGGACACGAATCACATCCCGGCTCGTCTGGGAGGGCCCAGGGTTAGTCAATTGAAGCCCATTCTACCCCTCCCCCACACTCTCCCGGAAAAAGTCTCCCGTGAAGAAGAATTCGTGGATAGCTTTTCTATCTATTCTGTGTGAGAAACACTCGGCACAACCCTTTAACCCACGGTAATTTTGCGACGAATACGCTCTTGGATGTACGGACACGGTAACCAGGGTTTAGCTGGATGACCGCTAAAGTAAATGCCGGTAGAAGCTCCTCTTGGCATAACCATACATAGCAAGATTATTCAGGAGCCTTTTCACCTAGGCTACCTGGGTTCAGCTCTGCTAAAGCAAGAAACCTTTCATTCTAAAGCCTTCGCTCCAAATATTCCACGCCCACTCAACCGACATGCGTCGGAATTGATTTCTTCGTTTTTCCGCGTTTCTCCACTGGAAAACTGACGATCAGTGGAACCTCGAGACCCGCCCGCGGATTTGTAGACCGGCATTCCGCTGGCGCGGCCAAATTGTCGCCTCAAGCGCCACGCCTGCCGCGTTTTACACAACGCGCGCGATTGCTACTTTTCTAGTTTCACGAACAGTGTTTTCACTGTGCACCAACTGGTTATCACCTATTATTGTCTCTCCAACCGTAACACAGCAGATAGTGCGCTGATCTGAGAGACACAGACGCGAGAGGAAAGCTCGCCTCGACTAATGAATTGCTGCTTTTCGGCCTGCACTAAGGCCTTGATTTTGATTTGAGGTGATTCAATAGAAGAGAAGTGATCGATTGATTTTAATAGGTTAAAGGGAGAACGCTGGCGTCGCAGCGCAAACAACAATTGCAACAGGCGGAGAAAACTGCAAAAACAGCCCTAACTGAGCGCTGATTGAGAAATTCTTGCGCCTGCGCAGTCGCCGGATTCATGGACGGTCTCTTGCTGAACATAGAGCTACCAAAGAGATCTCTATGTGCACACACATTCGCCATGGCAGGGACGAGATCAGGTTCAGAATCAAGCTCTCCTCTCATTCATGTCCAGAGCAAACAATCAACTGCCCACTTAGGTTGTATGGCAGAAACAAGCGCTTCAGAGCTAGCAGCCCACCCGAAGTATCACTCGAATCAAGCATAGCCGTTGTAAGCGAGCTCAGTAGTAAGCCGGGGGACGAAAGTTCAGTACTTCACCCGCATCTTCACTTTTGCCACTGTCAGCCGAATATTTTGACAACTATCTTCTGTGGAGACACACCAGCGTCCGTTAGTCCGTTATATTCTCATCTATGACTCCAAAATATTGTTTTAAATCGCCTTTCATGGGATGAGCACAGTTGGCAGCATATGGGAGCGGTAGGGTACTGAAGATATTCAGCGTTTTGTAGGTAAATTTAGTTCACCTCTAGTGTACC
>KN549287.1:206147-222835 GCA_000797555.1 Oesophagostomum dentatum | reverse complement strand
AGAAACTTTAACGATGGTACATTGAAAGAATCTGCATATTTTAGTAATTTTAGTAGATAGAGAAAAAACTGTTCAGTATTTTATTAACTTTCTATTTTCTTTTTTAAGTTTTACAGATTTGCCTCGATAAGGAAGCGAAAAAGTAAATCAAATCCAAAATCTTACATTATGCTTGGGACTGGGAGTTACCGCTCCAACAAACTGCAGCAGCGCAATCTCACGGAATTTCTGATCTGAAAGCAGTAAGACGATTTCTTAAATCTGCTAGCAATTAGAGGCATCGGTATGCACAAGAACTCCGTGATCGCCTGCTACTTCCTCGTTTTTGTTTTTTTTTTGTTCGCCTCCTATCTCAGCTTCTCAATTGCTGATGTGGTGTGATTTTGTTCAGTGATTCCATTCATTAGAAAAGGTTCAAACGTCCGGATTTGTTACGAAACCAACCTCTGAAAGTGCACACATGCAAATTTCGCTTCTGTGCATTGGCGTTTTTGCATTTCATATGCAAAGTACCCGAATCCCTCTACTGTGTTGTCACCGAAGTCTCTGCTCGGAATCGTCGACAGCGCCTCATTGTTCTAACTTTCACAGTTTAGTTCTCGACGAATTACCAAGTATACCAAGAAATTTCAGGCTCAGTCCCGCTCTTAACGAGTGTTCACAAGTGTGTTCTTACTTTTTTGGCTGTGCAAAGCAAGCCATTTTTAAGAAAATTGCCTACTACTTGTTACTAAGAAGATCACACTGAAGCTGAAGTCAGTATGGAGAACCGTTACGGCGGCCTTATTCGAACGAGTCTGAAGAACTTCTTTCACCACCCTACGGTAAGGATTAATCCCTTGTGAATATTGACATCTTTTAATTTCTAATACTGCTAGTTCAATCGTACTTCTGCCTGCATGAGATAGCGAACTGCGTCAGGGAAATTGCTTAAAAAATTCTGCGCTTTTGCTTTGTGGTGATAGGAGCGTCTGATCCAAAAGAAATGCTTTCGAACATATCTTATCTTTTGATGGTATCAATCGACGTTCTATATACCTTAGCTTAAGGGGAGTTATGAGATTCGTAGTTTTACAATACTTCGGGTCTGTCCATTTCAAGCTCACTATCAGGGACTGAACTTCGATTGAAAAAGCGGAGGTAAAATCTGTGTCGAGAGAACAGCATTGTGCATAACTCAACAGATTGTACTTCTACTTTCCTAAGAAACTGTTAACTGTTGCAAAACATGGTCAGTCACCAAATGAACTGTCACTTTTATTTAGAGGCTTACAAGAATTTTTCAGATTATTAGAAAAAGCTTACAAGCGCTCTGCTGGGGAAATAAGCGCAGCAGACAGTTGGCTGTTCAGTAACTTCGGTGTATTGGTTGACTTTCGAAATCTCTTCGTTTTTGCGCAGCGAGAAAAATCAGATAACAGAACATTTTTGTCAGCTGAGCAGATCAGTATTCAAGAGGTAATCCTACTGTGTTCCGATTTCATGCGTAAACACATTTTTTGAATCTAAGCACGCGTTGAAAACAGACTGCAAAATGTGCATTATAACAAGTTTTAGGAGCATTGATCACATTCACGCACAGTCATCAACGGAAAATAGTTGTTTAAATTTACTGCAAGTTAGGTTTATTTGAGGCTGCTTTATTTTTAGAGAGAATATACTGTATTAATCTGTATCAGCAAGAAAAGCCATTTGAGGATGAACATTCCGGAGGAATTTCACCTCCCATTTGTTATTTTTAGAGGAAATATACAATCAAACTTCCGGCTTATGGCTGACAGAAGACTGTGCGGGCTGTGATTTTGGTACCTCCAACTTTTCAATCCAAAGCCTTTGTACAGCACCAACTTTAAATCTGCTGAGATATGTGACTATATCCAAATAGACCTGCATAAAAATATCTCTATAGCTGAATGTGATCCTAGCTAACTTTTTGGATAAGCTGCGCTAACTATCTCACAGTAGATGCAATTAAATAGGGCTAACTATATTGCGGGGTATTCTGTTCATTGCAAATCAGGGCAGGAATTCAAGCAGCTCTTCTGCAGGCATAGTAGAGGTTGTGGAACAAATTTTACCTATAGGGGCTTTCCCTGCACATATAATTTTAAAAAAACATTTTTTGAATAAGTGTTCATATCATGTTGTTAGGTGGTGTATAGGAGGGGGTGGAGGTTAAAGATCAAAGGTTGAAGTCGAGGTTGAAATTTTCTGTATCAAGCTCGTCCCAGTTGTTCTCCAGAGAAGACTTAATTTTGCCGTAACGAAAAACTATTTTTAAAAAACTCATCCCCCCGCAGCTGTTCCCCCACCTTCACGTACAACAGTAGAACTATGCCGTAGTAAAGAAATCTATGAATATGATATGCCACACCAAATATCTTGTAATGCCTCCTATTTTTTCAGGCAAATCTATTTATAACGTCTGTCATATTAATCTCTGCTATGTATGTCTCACTAGTTGCCATTATGGGAAGGCCATTATGTAAGTTAATTTTTTTTCAAATTCTTGGTTGATTTGATCAGTGAATTGAAAACGAACTGTTTCAGTACATCCATATTACAATTCAACGTTTCAAACAGAAAGTTCAATGGATGAAATAGTATCATCCACGTTCTCCATATTCTTCTTCTGGATAGCGTCAGTTATCGTAGGACATCTCATGACATATATCCGACTCCCTTCATTATTTGGTAAGCGCTGGATCGCAGGCAGAATGTGGTGCCAAGCAAATGTTCAAGTGTACTTGTTCCAGGTGCACTATGTGTTGGAATCTTCATAACGAACGTACCAGCTCTTGCAAATCTCATTTATGTTAACGAGTATTGGCACTTTATTATTAGAAAACTTTGTCTTGTATGTATTATAATTCGATGGGGTCTGGGCATCAATGGAACCTACATCAGGAAAAATCCTGTAAGTTACATGTTTCACTTCGAACTGCCGGACATTTGCCGCATCCTGTGAGAGATGTTATTGTAGAGACATTTTTCCTCCAATTACAGTACACTCTCATTTTTTGCAATTTTACGGTTCATGCAGTAATTTATTTCGTGGCATCTTTCACTTTTACATTCCTTTTTTAAAACTTGGATCATCTTTCACCATAAAAATAAAAGAAATAGAAGTTCACGTATGCAATGGATAGACAAAGTTCATGTGGAAGACAAGGCCCTTGTGGTACCGACTATTGGGATACCCCGACTTCTGCCTGAAATATTGAAATAACTCGATATTCTGTGATTATTCTGCGAAAAGTGGACAACCTTTGAGCAAGGATTACTGTAGCAATTGCAGTGATTCAACATTCGAAGCGTTTATAATGTGACTCTATGTGTCACCGCAGATTACTGTAGTTTACCACGTGCAGTTCCCAAAGTAGCTGTTTTAAGCAGTTTTGAGGTTCCACTCAAAAAATTCCGGTTTTTGCATAAAAAGTACAATATTACAAAAGCATCTCACTTTTTGTCTGGACGACTGAAGTGTTTACCTAGTAGTGCAATACGTGATTCGGCAACCAAGCAAAGACTAGGAAACGTCAGAGATCTGCACTTGGTCGTTGTAACCGATAAAAAAGGTTTGTGTATCTTTGGCCACAAGAAAAAGTGAACCGAAGAAGACCAATAAGATTTTATCTCTAGCGGCGTAATTTTGGAAGTAGAAGTCTATAGGTGTTGTCATCATCTAAATGCATCCGTCTATAGATGTTTGGAAAATTTTGCAAAAAATTGTTGGCGTCGACAGAGATGCTCTTTTCGCTCTTACCGAATACAGAACGAGAGGAGGCACACTCAAATGGGCATTAGACGGGCCTAGATATTCATTGCGATTCAACTACTTCGTAGACAGAGTAGAATATGGGTTTGTTGAGCTCTCCAAAAAGTACAAAACTTTGAATTGCATTTAAAACCATGGTTAACGAATCTCTTAGGGGTACTCTTTATGCTTGAATATTTTCTAGCGTTTCCTTTTAGAGATTTTTTGTGTGATTCTTTATATGGCTTTCCATGTAGCAGAGACGAAGGCAAAACTAAAGGGCTTTATCATTAGTAAGGTATCTGTTCAGATCTCAACGTAAAGCAAGAGACTGGCAGAAGACGCGTACTTTTCGTTTTTTGGGCTAGAGTATAGAGTACTTTTACAGAAAAAACTCAAACTTCTTATCTAGCATGTGAACGATTGTCTCAAGCGAAAAAAAATCACAACCGACGCAGAAAAATGAGTCAACATGCGTGAGCTTCCCTTGTTTGCATGTGATTAGCGCAGTCCCTTTATCAGGAGGCCAGCTTAAGACAAGAGACCTTTCTACTTTCACACCTTCTTTGCACGTGAGCCAAGCAGAAATCACCACTGAATGATAGCTGTCTCGCTAAACTAGAACTTTTACTATCTAAAGCTTTCGCTTAAACTTTTTTGTCGGCTAAACGTATCATCTGAGTAATGTGTGAAAAAGAGCTGTTGAAATGATGAGCATGTGCCGGTCACACCCACCTCCGCAGATTAAAACTCCTAAAGCTTTTCATGTGTTATTAAAGCACAAAAACCGGCGCACTAATCACAGCTCGACAATGAGGAAGCAATCCCGGAAATGGGTCGTGATCCTGATAATAATAGCGAACGGGCTAGTGATCGTGTGACTTCGATCGCTTGTCATATGACCCTGTGAGGAGGTGTTAATGTCAGGACGTCAGACTGCATTGAAAAAATCTAATCTGAATTGTTTTCTAATAGTAGGAAAAAGAAATGAGACACTATTTTGACGGGTGAAGCGAAAGAAATTTGTATGGGCCAGCTAGTGATCCGTTTCTTAGAAGTGAGGGGTTAGGGTTCAGGAGCTTCACAAGCTTGGCTTTCTGGATGTCGCATATTCTTTTCTTTCATAAGTAAGGAATGTCCAGAATACTTCTAAAATAGTTTTGGTCTTGCACAGCATGTATGTATACGGCTGGATGTGACCTTCAAAGATATTTCTAATTCAATGGGATAAATACATAGTTAGTGTGAATGTTTTATATCGAAATGCACCAAGCGTTTTGCAAAATATTCTGATCCTTTAGAGTTTCTTCTCCAGACTTATATAGCGATCCTAGTAAAAATCACATCCGAATAACAAGTATGAATAATGTCATTTTTCAGACATACCCACTTGCTTTGGGTATTCTTTCTGCATTAGCAGAAGCTGCAGCAATCGCCGTTGTATCGATAGTCTTTTTCAGGTCTTCGATTCAGTTTGGAATCATTAGTGGGTGAGTTGGGCAGATCTTAAACTCCCTATCTACTGTAAAAGAAATCTTGCAACTCTTCTGCTAGGCAGCGGCAGTTTCTTGAAGTCCTTTTAATTTTTTCAGTTTCCTATTGGCGACCGTTTCTCCAGCAGTCTGTGGTCCAGTAATGATGAAATGCCAACGACTTGGTATTGGAACAGACAAGGTTCGCAAAAAAGATCTCTAGGAAAAACGCCAGTGTGATACAGAGTATACAGTAACCCTTGCTATTTTCCAGAACATTCCGTGCTTCGTCCCAGCTGCATGTTGTTTCGACAACACGTTTTCCATTATAGTTGTTAGTCTTGTACAAGCTGTAACATTTACTTACGGTAAGACAAGCAAATTTTCTTTCAAACTGTACGAGATAACAACCGCAGAAATTTCCAGAGCCGAAATTTGCCGTTTTTGTTAGAAATCTAGGAGAAATCATACTGTGCGGGTTCATAGGCATCTTTATTGGTGAGCATTTTGGTCTCTTTTTATCTGAACATGTTTGGGATTGGCCATTTTCAGGATGGGTCTTATGGTATTTCCCCCTTCCTAACACAAAGCATACGCATACGGGACGGATTTTGCTAATAATATTCCTTAGTATTGGTATCATAGTTGGTTAGTTGATTGATTCTGCTAAATCGATTTTTATGGATCACTGTAATCTTCCAGGAATGAGCGCAATAAATCACGGATTTCCCGGCGTTGTTGCATGCCTGCTTTTGTGTTTTGTTTCACCGGCCCGATGGAGGGTTGACAATCCTAAGAAGGTAGGATAATCTGAATTTTAGGTGCTTTTAATTTTGAAGGATTTGAAAAGTGGAAAAATTATACCAGCATTTTAGCTGGAGCCAGTTGCGGACTTCTTTGCCAGCACATGGTTCCACGTTGCTTCGCCTCTGTTGTTTTCTCTAGTCGGAACATTCCTAGATTTTAGCCAGGTAAGCTTACGGCCGGCAGTTTCGTTCCACTCAGGTTGCAATTCCTCCAGATATCCATATGGGCTGTGATTGGTTGCTTCATTCTTGTTGTTGTCGGTGTCTTAGCGCGACTCGCGAGCGGTTTTGCGATTGTCGCCTGTTCTCCTCTGCAGCTTCGAGAGCAATTCGTCGTTGTTTGGTCACTTGTTCCGAAAGCAACTGTTCAGGTAATCCTGAATTTCAGCTGCATTCTAAGTTTTCTGAACAGTTCTTAATATAGGCTGCCCTTGGACCTAATCTGTTGGTTTTGGCCCACGATTATCCGCAGTTTCAGGACGAGTGCTTCTTTGTAAGTGTTATGCTATTAGAATTGCAAATCGTTGGCAGTTTTACGAGTTGGTTCCAGATTTTCTAAATGATGAATCTAATATAGCTTGGATTAAATTCCAGACTGTGGTGTGCTGCATACTCGCCATCCTCATGACCGCCCCTGTGGGTTCATTCCTGCTGGATCTTCTGGCACCTCGGCTACTCCAGAGAGCGGCTGAACTAACTGTATGTCTTAGCCAGCTCCTGTCCTTATACCTTTTTCTCTCATATCAAAAAAAACTGTTACAGAATCACGTGTCTCCGCTCGATATAGAGGCTCAGAAGAAAGTGGTACCGCTACCAGTTATCGACGAAAAACCCGAGAAACCTCAGGCTCCGTCGAAATTCAAGCGGTTCCGAGCCATATCCTTACAGTACGGTGTTGCAAATGGTAAAGGGCTGTTCCGCTGATGAGCTTGTTTCCAACTTTCCTCCAATCACCTCTCTGTCGTTGACCAGGACGACCATTGTTATTGCTGTGAATACTGAGTCTGTGAGATCAGACGTGTTTTGATGAATGCTATTTGTAATAAATTTTTGAAATACTTTTCTTATCAAACACAGAAAAATCTGGAGTAATGCAGCTTTATCTACTAGATTTTATCCGTACAGCTGTGCAAAGCAGTAATAACAAATTTTTATTCCGCTAATTAAAATGAACTGTCCAGAGACGAAAATTGTGCATGGTCATTTCCCATAATGTGACGAGCAGATAGGAGAAGCAGAGATCATTCAGGAGAAAACGAGTCCAATGTTCAGCACTAGTAACAACTCGTATATAAAGAGTTTCTCATAGGGATAGGAAATATGTATGTAAAAGCATATAACCACCTATGAGCCCTTGCAAATGCCCAATAAATTATGAAAACGCTAGTTTAGTTTTAAGAGGTTGCCTCGCTGGGCTTGCTTCAGCAGCTAGCAAATGAGAAATCAAAACAGAGTTCGAGAAAACAGGATTAACCTTTTTAAAAGTTAAATTACGCGATCCTGGTAATATATTTACCGAGAAAGTCTATACTTACACACCAGCAAGAGCTCATACCGTAATCTAAGATATGAATGGGCTACATATTCGATAAAAGTTGCGTTTAAATGAGATTTCTATATAGAATCCAAATTTCTCCATATAACATATACAATACTCCGTCGCTCTCGACCAATTCTCTACTAAATCTGCCTATATCTCTCTAATATCCGACAAAACAGAACCCGCCAAAAAATCTAAAAATCAATCTAAAAATCCGTATGTTTTTTGGATACTCTAGTCTGGCACACTGAACAATCATAAATATGCGTCCTTTGAAGTGAGCTCTCAGCCTCGAGCAATGTTAGAGCAGATAGTTGTCTTGCATTTCGCTGTCTTCCGTAAGAACCATCTCTATTTTTCCTGGGTCCGGAGTTTGCAGAAATTTCTTCTCTTCGTTACTTTTTACAGAAAAAGTCCGCATGTTCTCTGCAATGTTAGAGTTGAACGAGAATATAAACAACGGTAATTTGTGTCCGCTTACCAGTTTGGCAGTTTGACTTCTCTTCCTTGTTTTGTGAGGAATCATCGGCAAGATGTGATGCAATCGTGACCGCTTTACAGTCTCCTAAATTTCCTTTTGAAGATATAAAGTGCACTGCTGGAAGGCAAACACGATGTCAAACTCATTAATTTTATTTGGAAAAAAAAACTTCTGTAGCACTAAGGAGGTTGGAGCCCTGCAAGCCCAATTCGTGGATTTCTTGCTTGCAGTTCAGATTAGTTCCTAAATCAGAAAAATGCAGGGATAGCTTAGAACACAAGAGCCCACGAGGTGTGCACTGTACTTCAAAGTACATGTCTTTTTACTAAGTTCAGAAGGACTTCTCAAATTCCATCTAGCATTACTTAACAATACTTTAAATCCTTTTCCAACATCCTTTTACGTGAGCTATAAGCGCAAAGAGAAACACATGGAATGGTTCAGCATGTAATGGATCGGCAAAAAAAGAAACTCCCATACACTTCTCAAAATTTTCGCTAGTGCTTTGTCTCAGTATTTTAGGGGTAGAACTCTAAATTCGAATTCTTGTACACTATTTGGTTATACGAAGTCGTCTGGTGCGAATGATCACCCACTACTTTAAAATTATTTTCTGGCAAAATTGTACCTGTCTGGACGCGAACGCGGCCATGGGGTTTCATCTTGAAGCGCAGGAATGGAATCGCTTTCACAAATCCTTCTCTGAAACATGCACTTTTCTGTCAATCGAACAAAAACGAGTGGACTATCGTGGAAATACCGGAATGAGTCGTTCATCCAAGCATAGAGTATAGGATTCCAGCATGTTGCCGTCATGCTAATTAGATGAACAATCAAGAAGATGAAGCTGAAGTGGGGACGAATGAACGTGTCCCAGTGTAGATCTCGTAGGATGTTCCTGGAAATACGGTTGGTAATGTATGAATATTTCCTTTGGTAAAGCTTGCGCGAAGATCAGGATCGACTCACAAGAAGTTGAATGGGAACCAGCAGACAGCGAAAATCACTACCATTATCACTAGCATGCGTAGTAGTCGCTTCTTTCTAAAGAATCTGGATGTTGCTGGACTGGTCTTTGCAGATGCTAGCTGAGACAGTACTTTTGCAATTTTTTCTAGTCATTATAGAACAGTATGCGTGCTCGAGCATTGGCAGTAGACTTATTTCAGTTATCGCATCTTCTTTGTGAAAATCAAAGATGTTTATCAGTTCCGAACCTCTTTATCACCCAAACCAGCGGCTTACGTAAAACTTCAAAAGAAGAGCTGTCCCTTTCTTAATTTTATAAAAGAATCTCAGCTAGTTAAAGAACTGTCATCCCGTACTTGCCTACGTCAAAATGTAGTAGCCGTTCGCTTATCTAGCAGTGGCAATAATCTTCGGTCCTTCCACTTCGGACTAATCACTTCATGCTCTTCTTTGAGATAAAATAAATTTTTCTTAGGCATGAGCACACTGCTGATCTTGTTTCCTAGAAAGCTGCGAAATGTTTTCTAAGAAATTCCTGTCATCTTATTTTGGCGAATGGCGCTATATCCAAGTATACACATGTTACACAAAGATCCGGTGTTGAATTATTAGTCAACCCGTTAAGCGTTCGACCTCACGCCACCGATCTGACTCAGAGCTTCGTGAATTATGGATCGTAAAGGTTATTATTTAATAACTTGGTAGAAGTTACAACACGATATCCAAAATTAGGAGTAGTGAGTGATGTAAGCTCAGACACTTAGATCTGCTAAAGGTTAAGGTGAAGGAGAGATGAGGAACCTAGTTAAAAGCCAACAACTTCAATGCTTTCCGTTTTGAAGTGTGTATCAATCTTCAAAAGAACAAAGTTCGTTTTCAGAAAAAATGAACGGTTATTACGTTAGTAGAATCTTTGCATCATCAAAAGCGAACGTGATAAACAGACTTTAGATTCACATTATATCTGAACTTTTGCTTAATTAACAAACTAATGTTGACTACGTATGCGTCTGACTTAGTTGAAAAGCAAAGAAGTAAAACAGGTAAGGAAAAACTTCTAGGTCTAAACAGCTTTTAGAAATTACTCTTAATTATACACTCATAAATGCTGGCTAGTTTTCTTTTCCAATAATGCAAGGTTTGTTACCGTTCTCAAAATTAGCTGCGTTTGGTGAGATTTCCAGGAATTCACTATTGCAGGCCTAGGCAGTAGAAATTTTCAGCAAAAAACTCGCTTCGTTACTGTTCTTGAACTCTCTGCCGTGCAAAGGAATTAAAGTAGTTTCATACTGCGGCGTTTCAAATTTCTCATCTCATATAGCTTTTCTGCACAGACACTTTCCTATGTCGCTATTTCTTAATTTTGATTTCATTAAGGTTTTTTCCACTTAAATATAAGCTCTGAAATAAAATTGGAAGCTATTTCAGCTGCATAGCAACTCTTCATAAGAATGCATCCTCAGATTCTATCAGAAATTAATGAAGGCTAAACAAATAATGCAAAAAGTGAAAATTCTAGAAAGGTCTGACTGGCCAATGTGGCCTATGTTCCAGCTATTTTCAGAAAATATTCCAGAAGTTCCTCATCTTCATGCATTAAGCAATGTAACAACTACCCTAAAGGACGCAGCTGGCTATTAAAAAAATTCGTACAAGTTAGTACTGAAAAAGTTTGATCGCCGCCAAATCGATAGAACGCCTAACGGGTCGACTCTCGGTGAAAAATCCGGCTTCGGAACAATGGTAATTTTGGTAAGCAAAGCAGTGAGGTGATTGCTTACACGGAGAAGGTTCAGTTTAGTAAAAGGGGATGCATGTATTCCATTTTCCCCATAGCTTAACTACATTATGAACAATTCTGCTGAAAGCTGGCCCTTTTGTTCGGGAATCTCTCTTTTTGTTCATCCTAACACAAAATATAATAGATCGACAGGATGGCTGCTCAAGCTTAGACATAAACAGTTTAGCAGAGCTCAGAGCTGTAAATTCGAACTTATTCTTCGAAATTTGCGAATTAGTCCTCCGAAGAGAACTGTGAATGTCAGAGCAGCATTTGGGAAAAGGGTTTTCTTCTGAAAAAAAGGGTTCATCTACCAGGGCATGAGCTGTTTCTCAGCTAGCTGTCGACCTACGAAAGCTCCTTTACCCTGAACATGATTTCATTTCAGCAAAAATCTGAAAAAGCTACTTCATATAAGCCGAACGAAAGCCCCTAATCAGCCTATGCCAGACTTCCGCTTTAGAAAACATGCTACTGCGCTATTCATTTCATTTGTTTGCATCCGTGCTTTGCAGACTTGTAACTCGTCTGGATGTCTGCTAGCCATCCGTCTGATAATACAAAAAAGTTCTGCAAAACTAATTCAATACCTGTTTGTTTCCACGGCGCGCTCTCTCGTCAGACGGCGTCTGCCATTCAGGAACGACCAAATGCTGTGATAGCTGATCCCGATAATGACGAATGGGACGATGAACTGAAAACAATTTATAATTTATTCAGAAAACCTCACATTTATTCCAGCGACTCCAAAGGACCCACTTGTAAAGCCATTACTATAACACCATAGATGCTTTTAATTCGTTTCATAGACCAGTCCTCACCGCACACCCAGAAATTGCAGGGCTCAGTGATGAAAGTGAGCCTCATATGGTAGGCATAAGGCATAACCAAGAGCAGTGACAGTAACCATATAAGAGTCACGACCAGAATGCACGTCTTAAATGCTCAGCATCACTGCTTGAAATGCGCTTACTTGATTTTCAGAATACTCACCCTCATTGACATTCGGTCATTGATATTTAGTGAACTGGAGTGGTGAACTATCACAAAATAGCGATCCATTGCGATTGCCATTAACGTTAACGTACTTATAAATATACTTGTGCCTGAAAGAGTGGAAAATTCAAAGATAAGCAGTATTTTTCTGTTACAATATATTTTAAACATACCCTGAAAGAGCGGGAGGCCGTGGCACAACCATCCTCCCCATATCCAGTGACCAACATAGGTGTACATTGGTGTCAGCCAGAGTGATCTGAACAAGGAACAAATTCAACGTAGACTCGATTTTCATCTTCATCTTCTATAAACAGTTTCTTGATGATTTTCGTGCTCTACATGTGGTCACTTGGGCTGATATGACTGTCTCGAAATTCAAGAAGACTCAGTGTATGACTTCTGCGATTTGTACGTGGCTTAATTTCGTATTATTGAGCCTAACTTGTTATTAGGATTTTTTGCAGCTGGAGCGCTTTTCTCTTCTCACAACAGGAAGTCGGCGGCTGCCGTAGGCTGTCTCCAAAAGGACGGATCTGGGAGCAGGAAGTTCAGGCAGTCTGAATTCTAAGCCAGTTCCCCCTGAACTTTCGTCGCACAATTCAGCAGTCCATAAAAATGTCGACCAAATCGCTGGTTGTTGCTCGTATCTCGACGCGAGGCTTTCAACCGTAAATGCCGTTGCTTGTTAATCTTTCGAGCTTAAACTTCGGAAAAAAAATCCGACTTTGAGCAAAAGCGCCGATGATGAAAACAGCTCGTTGCACTAATCAAAGGCGCATGCTTCGGTGTGAAAGTGAACAAACAAGTTGAGTTTTAACATTGCAACAGTTTCGTAATAGATTTCTGGCAAGGATAAAAACTCACGTAAAGTTGACAAGCAGGTCTGATATAGCTAAATTAGTAATGAAGATATTGGTGACTGTCTGCATTCGTTTATTATTCATCACCACATAGACCACAAGAAAGTTGCCGGATACAGCCACCACAAAAACTGTGCCATAAAGTAGCAGCATCAGCATACGTACGGCTAGTATGTCCATTAAGTTCTAAAATTTGCGCTATTTTAGAACGTTCATCTGGAAATCTTTATACATGCTCCTACTGAATGTGAAGCGGTAAAAAACAGCGTTTGCCTCAATATCGAAAGCAAATAAATAGTGAAGATAATGATAACTTACATTTTTGATTCGGCATGTATTAATGTAGTTTGTGGCCTGCTGAACCATGAGCAGAGTCTCGTTGTTCAGTGGCTCCATAACTGAAAGATGCAATGTTACGGTACTATATAGTAAAAGTGACTTTCGATGAAAAGTGTGAGGCGATGGCGAATCAGCAATAAAAAGAGAAGGAAAATTCACAAAATGCTATAACTTCTGTAAAGTTCAAGCATAATGGGACGCAGGCCTCACTAGCCGCTGTCTGGCTTTCGTAGTTTTACCGCTAAACTGGTTCTTCTTTTTCTAAGAAAACACCAATTTTTAAACTTGAGTAGAGCAGAAATCGCATAGTTGAGCCATTTTCACAGGTTCTATTTCTTTTATTATCTTATTCGCAGGAACAATTCTTCCAACGGTCATCTTCTGAACATGGCTTGCTTCGAGTTCCTTCTCCTCCTCCTCCAAAGCTCCTCAGCAGAGAAACTAACGCTTCTTTAACAAAAAAAAAGCTGCAAAGGTTCTTTGTAGCACCTTAGAACTGTCTATGTCTTTCCAGGATATGCACCTGCGCTGGTCAAAAACAATGCGTTCTAACTAAATTGCAAAACAATTTACTGTATTATCTATTGAATTAGGAAAGTAGAAACAATTCCTGTATTATCTATTAAATTAGGAAAATAGAGCTAAGCTTCTTTCATTGATGACGTGGACAAAGCACTACACAAATGATAAAATGGGAATAATTAACTACAACAGTATGACGTACTTCTAATTTTTTGAAATCTCTAGCGCTTTAGGAATGTACGGCTTCGGAAATATACACGAATTTCAGAAACGTACGAGGGCACGTGCAAAATGAACGTAAGGCTGGATGAAAGAGCAATTGTGGATAAAATCGGGGTACACACACATCAATATCTGGGAGACAAATGAGCAGGAGAGCAGAAACCGAAGGTAAGCCTAGCTTCTGAAAATTCCACGGTATCGCATGACGCACAACGACCTGGCCTATCTGTGAAGTAGACTACATTTTCGAAATAAGTTGCACCAAAAAAGTGCTTCCACTTATCTAATATCTGCAGTTGAAATTCGGACAACTGTCGTCAGAAGATGACCACTGTACATATTGTAAGGAAAAGCGAAAAAATACTGTCATCATAAGGTAGACTTTTTTCGAGAGCAGTGAGCTAAGATAAATGGTCCTCGAATTAGCAGCTGCAGCTTCTTCGACGTCCCACTTGCAAAGGATACACGATTAAGGAGCTAAATCATGACGTATTCTCTGTTTTTGTGGGTGATTCTTGCATCTACTGACGAGTAATTTTGCTGCCATGTCAGTTCACCGCAAGACCTTTAAGTACGTTCACACAGACCAAATGTAGCTGGTAGTCACTGGAATTCTTGCAAAACTGAAGGGCAGTTACTGCTATCATTAGCAAAATCAGCCTACGCATTAATATACGAAACAGCAGAACAACAACCTAACACATAATCCTGTTAGATGCAATCTGTAATTCTCCGCCCCCATATTAGCCAAGAAATGCCTTAGTGGTATGTGCTAAAAAGAATGTTCTATACTTCCAGAAAAGAAAATTTTCAAAATTATTTCAAGTTTGTCTTGGAAGAAAGCAATGAAACCTGTGAGAAAAGAGCGACTAGACGCTCACCGATCAGATGCTTTATTCAGTTCGAAAGTTTCACAGCACTGCAAAAGGAATAGTTTATATAATGAGGAAAACTGGATAGTAGGAAAGACGGGACAGGAGAAATACGCATAGACAATTTTAGTATGACATTTTGTAGCTTACTATTACTGCAACCACTAACTTGAAATTAAGGAGTGAAAAAGCAGAAGGAAAAAAACAAACTGAGCGAGGTTCTTTATACAGTCCTAGAGGTGGTGTTAAACTAGCGTATCGACTACTGGCAGTTTCTGGCTTTACTGGGCAGATGCAGAGTTTCATAGCCTAGGGCTGAAAGTCGACCGTAAGCTACGAAACTCAGCAGTGGCCAGTTATCAATGGCCGTTTAACTAAAGTACTGTCTTGGTCCTCTGTGCACTCACTTTTTTCGGACGGTCTATCTCGCGTCCTATGTGCCTTCAGACCTTTAACGAGAATTTTTAACCATATGCAAGCCGGTAATAAAGTGGGCTAACTTATACCTACAGAAAACTACATGTGCGGTTCATCTTGTGCCGAAAGCTAAGAAGGGTATTTCAGGAGTTCATAAACGTTATTTTGATGACTGATAAGCATCAACAGCTATTTCAAAAGTGACCTGCACCATTGCACATGATACTTATCTTGCACCAGAGTAATTAACAATGCGAAGTGCAGCGATCAAATTATCTGAACAAGCTGATGACTGGATGTGCCCAACGAAAAGAAGCAGACATGTTCCTTTTGAGCGAAAACATTTTAAGGGGCTGTCTGGATCACTTTTTGTCCAAGCTAGTGTACTGTCGAAGAGCCACTACTTCCGAAATTAACGTTTCTCTTCTTCTAGTTCAAAACAGGGCTGTTCGCTTTCAAAAGATTAAATGGCGACAAAGGTCAAAGTACAAATATCAGTACGGCAGCTCGGAGCAAACAAAATGTTGTCATGTTGTTCTTATTAAAAGAGTAGCCTCAGACAATGCATTTATGGTCAGCTTTTTGAAACTAAAATAAGAAAAGAGCTCTCACTCTGTCCATTAAAAAATTTAGCCACTCAGCGCTTTTGGTCTGGAATAGTTAACAAAATTTGCATGCTTATGTAGTTCAAAGTTTACCAAACTATAACGAAACTTCTCAAGTTTTTCTCTTTATTCCAGTATGTAAAGCTCGTGCCGTTCAGGAAAAATATTTTGAAATCTTGACCATGCAATTCAGTCAAGAAAAATTTAGAAGTAGGTAGGCTTGAAAAATCAGCCTGCTAACAGTAAGTTCCTGTACAAAAAAAAGAAAATGATCAAACAGTATAGTTCGACTCTAAGCTAAGAATGTAGAAGGAATCAGCTCCGGATGATCCCTGAAGTGTTGGTTTTTCATGGAGGCGGAGCCAATGAGCCATAAAACCAGTGAGGTGAAGGGGAATCGTGTATGAGCGCTGGTAAAAAGACTTGAGGAGAATCCGCTCAAATCACTGTTGACGTAGAAATCGGCTCTGGGAGTTTCACAAAGAAAAAACTGTCAGTATGTTATCTCACAGCCAAAATGTAACCCTCTCCGGTTAGCCAGTTGGGTAGGTGCAAAAAGTTAACCGAGAAAGGAGATATCCTTGAGAACTTTGTTTCTTCGATCCGGCGAACTTTTATGTTCTTCTAGGCTATTCTTTCTCCTATACCACTTTGTATCTGGTTTTTTTTTTTTGAGATTAAGAACAGCAACAATACTCAACAAATCTCATTTTTTCAGAATGAAATTAAACGGACTATTTTTGAACCTTGCATGATGCAGAATCGGTAATTTTGTGGAGGCGAAGCAAGCCAGAAAGTACACGCATCATGAAGGACGAAGATTGACTACAGTACGTGGGTATATATAGAAAGAACACATCAAAAGATTGTATGCGAACTTCAGCTAGGCGCAGCTACTAAGCCGCGGAATTCTCAGAAAATCCGCTAAAAAAGCTTCACTATTCCACAGTCTTGCCAATTATTCTCAGAAACTAATTTGCATAGAAGAATTCTTATCCATCTGCAATAATTTCGTTCCAAACAGTCAGCTTTTTTCTGATTTGATTT
>KN549287.1:179775-192754 GCA_000797555.1 Oesophagostomum dentatum | reverse complement strand
ATGCTCATACAGACGGAAAGGCTCGTACTATGAACTGCTAATCATTAGTGTCCAAGAGAAACCAGATTCCTTCAAAATTCAGTGGGAAAGGGGCAGTGAACGAGACCAGAGCACATTTGCACTATAGTGCATTCTCTACAATTTTCCACCTGTAAAGTTTTTCAAAAATATTTTTAAAAAATGGAGAAGACAAAAATCGATATTCTGAACAAATAATAGAAGCCTTGTCTTAGAACTGACTTTTCTCAAATTTTTCCTAGCCTTTAGGCCACCTCCAAAAATTTTCGGACCCATTTTCGGGGAGAGGGAGAGGGGCCTCGCCGCTGGTGGATATAGTCTTGTTGTGTTTCTGGTTTAACACTTTTGTGCAAGTAAATAAATAAGTAAGTAAATAGGTCATATCTATCGCTTTTCCCCTACCGAAGACAGATAGTTCCATAGCCTATGGTTAAAGCAAGCACTGAAACCATTGAGCAGATTGTACAGATCTTCCGACCCGGTACTGAAACAAATTTTCGCAAACTGTCACATTCGAAAAATGCTAAGGTGATTATCTTCATATCAATTCTGCAATGGCTAAATCTTAGGAGGTGTACTCTTAATCCAACCGAAAGTCTAGGAGCACAGGCTCAAACAGCGTTCTTTCGAGCCTCTTTGCGAGTGAGTGAGTCAGGCGAATGGGCGAAGGTAAGAGAGCGAAGTTACGGAAAAGCCTTTTAGAAGTGCTTTCTGGGAAAGTTTTTTAACTGAACTTCCTTAAGTATTTGCGTGTTTGCTTACGTCATCATACACTTATCCACAGCTTTTAAAATCTGAACGTGGTGATAATGTGCCCACTCAGAAGTTTATTCGCTTACTAAGTGCAGACGTAAGGGACAAATTTAAAAAAAACAGATCAATGCAAAACAACTATTTGTGTAAGAGAAGTACAAAACGTCATATTCTATAATAAAAATATTTGCCGCCAGTTCAATACAGCGAGTTAAGTTGATCGGCTCAAAGTCAGATAAACTCTGTTTCTGGGACTGCGTTGGGCCAGTGCTAGAGGACTTAAATTGAACTTTAGAAACAATTTCATGTGCACTATTATTTAAGCTGTACTCGAGACCCGCACTAAAAGGCTGAATTGCCCAATTCCATGATGGGATTTTTGATCAGTGAAGCAGCTTGAGCATAGTTAATAAATGCCTGCTGAAAGCTGTTCAGAACAAGCATAAATGACTCGGTGAACCGATGAATAAGAGAGAAATGCTCTAAAGCAAATGTGCATATGTGGAAAAGAGAGCTTTCTTCAAAAACAATAATGGTGTGCAGTACAAGGTGCATTCTCAAGAAAATGTAGCCATTACTAATGCGTATTTCTTAGTTTAAATACTTAGACACTTTTTTATAACTGGGAACGAACTCTCATGGGGTCAGAAGCAAATCTCGCAGAAAACAACCTCAAAATCTGTGAGGCAGTATTTTGCTGATAAATTCGTAAAATTTCGCAACGTAAGACATGCCTTCGCACCACGCTATTAGACATAGTGAGCAGACATACAAGGGTAAAAATGTTCTTTCCAAAGGACTAATGTATATGCACTTATATACCCACCAAAAGTTGGCAGCTAGGAGAGGTGAAGCCTTAACAGTAATAAAAACCGTTATCGAGGCCACATGAGCGCTCTAATGAGAGCACCACGTAACTTCGTCATAATCTGTATCCTCATTTCATAAGATTAGCAGAAGAAACCTGGCGAAATATTACTCATAGCCAAAACATTCTGATTTTAGAAGGTGTTACTTAGGAGGGAAGTGAAGTGAAAATGGCTAGCAGGCACAGCTAGCTAAGCTATAGTACAAAGTTCTAAAAGTGATTTAGTAGAAAATGGGACAGCCTCGGGCAGCTAAGGTTTATGGAGCGCTGCACTATAAATCACTGAGAAGAAATGGTATTGCTTGAAACAAGCGAAATCTAATCGAGACTAACCTATACTTTGCCTCAGCAAGGATTTCTCGAAGTCTTCCATTTCCCACTTTTGGACCGTTCTGAAACAGCTTCCTAGTTTCTGCTTTGGAGATGCATAGTTACAAAGCTTTGCCTGGTAATTTAAATATGGATTTTAACTGGAATAGGTGAGAGTAGGTTACGTGGCGCCGTATGACCATGTTTTGTTGGATTTCTGAGGTAAACATAAGCTAAAGGTCAGCCATTCACACTGTGCTGCTAAGAATGCTATAATTTGCCAGGAACCTCTTGCAACTGCTATAGATTCTTCAGCGATGTAGGTACCAGGCCCAGCCTCGACTGCCGCATTAGAGAACCAGCTGAAACTAGTTAGAAACATATAATGTCTCATTTAACTTCTAAATTTATCTCCTGCGAGAATGTGATAAAAACAGAGGTTTGGAAACCCTGTTTGGATTCTAATTCATTAAATTGTCTTCTATAGCTGCAAGATCAATGCAAGGTAACGAACGAGTAATTTGCCATTATTAGTGACCCACATCACGAGCTCAGTATAGAGCGTCCTTCTTTCGCTAAAAAGCGCCAAGCCCTTCACAACCACAAGTAAACTATTCAGTTAAATTTCTGTACAAGGCTTACGCGAAGCAGGAATTTTAGGGTGACCTTACTTCAAAGAACGACATTTCTGGAAGGTGTTTTGGCCTCAGATTGCTCAAAATGTCACTAATCAAAACCGAAACGCGGCTGCATCAAAGATTCATAAGGAATTACTCAACAATTAAGCTTTGAATGGAACTCAATAAATGTGATTCATGGAAACATCAATACCAAAGTTCTCATCTGCTTTACTCTGATCTCAACATCAAAGAATGGCTGCTTAATTACAAGTAGCTTGCCATTAGCTTCAAGATACCCTCTGATAGTTATTGAAGCCCAGCTCATCCCTCAGTACCAGCTATAAGTCGATAAGATGCAGAGGTTTCTCCGCAGTACAATACAGTCGAATTACTAGTTTTCAGCTCTTTACTTATTTCATTTCGAAGTTTGCAAATCAGCAGAAAAATGTGCCTATACTTTTTTGCACTGCTAAGCAAACGAGAAGTCTGAACCAAACAAAGAAACGCGTAATACAGAAAAGACTACGGCTTCCAGAGAATGTGAAAACGAACAAGACCACTGATTTAAAATTGCAAATTAGCCTTAAACTGAGTATATTTTTCGAGCATTGAAACTTCCTGAACAGGAACACGATTTGCTGCTGACATAACCGCGGTCGTTACAAACTTGATTAATTTTTTCGAATTCTTTACGTTATAGAGCTTCATTAGATTAAACGTGGGGCGACAGCGATACAGCTGTTCAAAAACTAAGCAAAACAATATTATTCTTTAACCACAGAGAGGAAAGGTATTCACTGGGAGGTGTCTCCTTCCTCCAAGGCAATCTATAAGAGTGATCGATAGAAATTCCAGAAGGATTTGAAAGGAACCGTTAGGGCTGAAATTCGGGACACGAATAAACGCACGCGTCTCATTTCGTTTGGTGCAGGTTATTTATGGCCTGTCGAGAAACGAATTTTGGTAGCAAAGAGGAATTATGACCCGGTAATATGTGCTGAAATGGTAGAGATGTGGAGAAATTACCTAAGTATAAAATTTTTGCAAAGAAAAAAGCGACTAGTCCACCCTTTATTTTCTAGTACCCTTGGTAGAGATCACAGCTATGGAATAATAGATCTACAAGCTCTGCTCCAAAGCAGAATTCCACAACAGAAGGCACATCGTGAAGCTTGCACTAGCGGGTCTGCTCCTTGCACTCGTTCCTCGTCAGTGGTTGTCCCGCGGCTCGGCTCCGCGTCGCCTTCTGTTGTATTTTCCATGCAGCATTTCATAAAAACTGTCGGCTTCCTCTTTGCTGCAGCAGTACTGGTACAGCTGGTCGTACGCACAACGATGAATGCAGCATCTCTCTGCTATTCCGTCCACTTCACCGTCTGCAACTACACTACAATTATCGGTGTCTGTTTCTTTGGACAAAGATTTGCACTGCGCTGAAACAAGCATACCAGACTAAAATATCTTTGCTGGCAAATATCGATTTAGTTAACCCAAATGTGAGCAGATAGGACTACTCCGAAATCACTGTCGGTACGAAAACCTCTGCTGTAGTTGAACGCAGCAATTTCAAAAACTGGGTGGAAATGGAAAAATATGAAAGCAACTCATGATCCTGCTTGAAAAAAGTCTTGCTAAATTTAAATCAGGCATTCTGTACAAGCCTAGAAAAGATTAATATGTTTGCCCATATCTTTTATATTTTCCTCCAAAGAACATGATACTTTTGACGCAGTTATTCTATCTCTAGACAGCTTGAATAGTGATAATTTTGAAAACAGCCGTAGCTTTCATCGAATGAGTTCCATCAGTTGTACATCACATAAAAAATCTTCGGAGAAGTCCGACTGCTTATTCTGTTAATCTCAGGCAAAAAATCTTTACCAGATGTTATTGTGGATAGGTCCCAACGAAATCTTTTTTCTTTCATCCTTGTCATCTGTCTAACCAATTATCGATCACATGGTAACCCCAATATGAAGCCATTTTCTCAATATGACGAAACCGCAAGAGACACCTTCTCAGTTCTATAAATGTATTTTCTACTGAAAAATTCCAGCAATTCCAAAGTTCTCGGTACTTTTGTCCTATAACAGAAATTTTTGAAAATTCTGCAGAAATCATCTAGTTTGATGAGGCGATTTTACTCCTCCGTCGAAAGCGTAAAATCTCATAATACACTTAAATTTTGGAGTTTTCTTGTAAAGGCCCTTACTACAAGAAATACTTCAGACTGTACCTCCGTATTCTGATGGGCTTCCATAGCATGGGGTACTCTCCCCAGCGCGAGTGCACATCTTATCCATTATTGCAGATAAGCGTTTTCCACACATTCTGATGAGAAATCCAGCGTCTGTACCATAGAAAGAGGAGCAAAGAACGACGAGCAGCAAAAGTGGAGCGAACCTCATCGCTTTTCAGTTGTGTGGGTGGACCTGAATATTGCCCAAAGGGTGAAAAATTCTAAATTCCTCTGTACTGCGCCATAGCATACTCAGCGGACACCGAGATAAAAGTCTGAGACAAAAAAATGAAAAAAATAGATTTCTTCATTTTAAAAGTTTCCCACTGTGACACCTATGGTCCCCTCAGCATCCAGAGAGCAAATGTTGAAAAGGTTTAACGGAAATATACAGATGTGACGGTACTATTCTGCGAGGAACGCTGTACGGAACCAACGACGACGAGATAGGTGGAATTTTCGGTGGAAAAAGTACTATGCGAATTCATACCGTCGAAAGTAAAGCACTAAATTTTTTAAAAGAGCTGACATTTTCCGTTTGACTCAAAAAACCAGAATGAAATAACCAAATGCTGGAAACCCAAAAGCAACGAAGATATTGAAAATACAACACTTCTGAGCAAAGCTGTGGGATCGGATCGAAATATTAGTGGATCACTCTTTTCATGCACCATGTAAGTTTTATGTTTGGTGTAACGAATAACTACTAGATCACAGATCAGCTGAAACTTTTTCAGCAGCTGTGGTTTGCAGTTTGCATCCACAATGAGCCTACAAACTGCAGGTCGTTTTAAAAGGTGACCTAAAGAGTAATCTCTTTGTAGGTGGTAAAAAGCCCATAGAATCATCAGCGGAAAATTTTCCTGCACCAAATGAAAATGCTTTGCGTTGCGAGACTAAAGTATCAGCGAAATGCACTCGTACTGCAAAGTAAAATCATTCAAAATCGCTCCCAAACTCCCGAACTATTTGACAATGAGGACGTTTATCCGTTTTTCAGTAACAAGTGGTATAAAATGCTAAAATTCAGAAAGTTACTACAAATTGAGGCTGCTCATCTATGGAAGGGGGACTCTGCAGGCGTTCGCGAACTATTTAAGCTATTTCACGTCATGAATGCGTATTCGAAAGATGCGCAATTCTCCAAATATTCAGCAGTGCGGTGAATACCTGAAGAGTGCAGAATTTTTGCGAAATTAATACAGCAATTTATTTGAGAGGAATTACAGTAGCAGTGACACAAGCTCTCTGCCGGCAGACCGGTCGAACGCGAAGCACAGACCGATTTGAAAACGGCGTTTTGTTGATTTTCATTTGGAGGCTTGCTTTATCTGCGTCTATCTGCTGCACGATGATCAGATGATCAGCGCAATAAACTGACGTGATTTCCCCCATACAACTTCTACGAAAATTCAGTTCTATCAGCTACTCAGCCACAAAGTGGAATTCTGCAAAAAAGGATAATTATTCATCTCTTCGGGATCGAAAATCACTTCTGAACGTGAAATACATCTAACACTACTCCAACCTTTCTGTAGTGGTTCATTGCCCTCGCAACTTGTAACGTGTCGAAATAGAAAGATTTACAATGATTAGAACGTCTGTTAAAAAGTTGCAAGTGGTGGAATCTATTAGCTGTCAAACATTTTTGTGATATTGCGGATTATAATAGTTTATTTATCACTTCTAGCACTACTTGTAGCAAATTTTACAAAACTCATTCAAGCAGTGCCTACAGCAAACGAAACAGTCATTACTTTCGTAAGAAAATTCCTTGCGTGATGTCTTGTTTCCATTCACAAAGTGCCCAACGAGAGCAGCAGTCTAACCGCCTAAGACAGAGTGAAGTCATTCACTTTCCGGCACTCTCGCAGATCTCGTCTAAGCTCAGCGAACCAAATATAGCCATTCTTCACTATTTTAAAAATTACTCCGGCTAATTGTCGGTTAAACGCTTCAGAAATATAGAAGTTACATCTAATGCAGCCTTCGCTTTATAAATAAAATTCTGTGAAATTATAATGAAAACATGTTCGCCCTGCAGCAGGTCAAAAGAACGGATAAGGGTTGGCAGGTCGATCTATCTTGAAAAAGATTGCCTCTGAGATTTCGAAATCGAAGTTTTTCGGGAATAAAATACTTAAGTGACCTAGCTTTTCATAGAAAGAAGGCTAATCCAGCTGATCCATTAAGATAACGAACATATCTTTCCTTCTTCCACTGTCCACAGAACCTAGGGCAGCTTGACAGGCGACGGATAGCCAAGGAGCAAATTGCCCTTGAGCATCTATACGACACCTTTACCTCCCACTTTTTGGGCAGATAAACTTTAATCTACTATGACGATGGCATCTGTGCTGTCGTCAACGTTTTGAAAGGACGATCTAGTGCGACAGTTTTGGAACGGAGTGGAAATTTTCAAAGTTTCCTCGATAGACGTCTATTCAGCCTTCTGGTGAAAATTTTGCCCTCTATATTTTGGTGTTCTGAGCGGATACCTAAGTCCTGTAAGCCATCGAAGAATCGCCGATTCGCATGCTCGCTAATAAATTTCAAACGAATGGTACATTTACAAGATGTTTCACTGAAGCAAGGTAAAGGGATTGGAGCTGAAGAAGGGAGAAACTTCAAACGATAGAACTAATTCCCGACTAAGGTCCTTGCCCTCTTAAATAAGTTGCCATCCGTATGGAATACGTATCTGGGTGCAAAAATCATCGCTCCAGATTTCGGGAGATAATAGATAACGAGCAAAAAAGAATAATGATTCATCGTACGACTCATGGAGACATGATTAACCATTCCTCCGTGCTGCTCTTATCAAGCAAAAAAGTTCTTCTGTAAAGCTTTGCAGAAGCTGTGCTTTACGTGAGCTTTTCCAATCATTTCTTCTCCGAAGGAGCTCTTAGGTATCCAGCCGTGTATAGCATTATATTTTCGATGTTCGCTGAAAAGTCAAATTTGTTCTGGACATATTGTACAAAACTTAGAACAGCAAATTTTGGTTTAACAGCATACCGCACAATTGTTTCTTTAAAGCCAAGAACTGCTTATATAAAGCCTATGGGTTCCCTTCCCAAAAGACTTTAGTGACTTGCACAGTCAGGTAAGAAACCTAAACTCAACGAATTCCTCGCTTTTTTCTCTCTTTTTTCCTTTTAACGTTCAAGTTTAGAATAGGACAAGCTAGCTTGTTACGAGCCGTACAAATTTCGCAAGTTTTCGTATTAGAACGAAGTGATGTGTACAGTCTGTGTGTTAATTTATTTGCCTAAAAGTAAGTAGGTCTCATCTGCCTGTTACTAAGGATAGCGGTTCTCTCTTGAGTTAAGCTTTGGATGATTCTTCCTTGTGTTGCTTAGTCCTTAATAATTTGTACGCTCTTTACTAAGATATAATAATTTCACTTCGAATGGCCATAAGAGGTTACCCTTTGTAAATGCAGGACATTCCAAGTTGTTTTTAAATGTTCTACTTGGTTTGCCCAAATATCATAAATATAAACAAGATATCGATTGTTTTTAAAACTTTAGTAACCATTTAAAATCTACGTAATGGAAAAAAGATATGCTAGTTTCAACCTAAATATAGAGTTTCATCTTCAACGGCTAAGCTGAGTTCTGACGAAGCGAATTTTTTTTAAACCATGCTGCTTTACAAAGCCACTACTGCAGTTACCAAGCTCACTGACATACTGCACACCCGGTTTAACTATTAACAGTTTTACCCTCGAAACCCTCATCCTTACGAACGACGCTACTACCCTACCAATAATTCTTTTGCCGACAAAAATCTTGTACTGTAACGGAAAGACGGAGAGATGAGGCAACTTTGCCCAGCATCCCATGCACTCTCCGCTTCTAAATTTATTTTTTACGGAATCACCTGGGAAAAACCAAAGACCACTCGGAAGGGTTATCCCTTCATGTGAACAGCAGTATGTTTCCTCTTTTATTCTCTTTTTCTTGCTGACGATACGTCAACATCTAATTGTTTTAGCTTTCCCATGTCTTTGCTTCAAGCGATCTGAACGATAAGGCACGAAGGAGATCACGCTAGCAAGTGGACAAAGTTCTCTGGCTTATAAAGATCTATTAAGTGAAACGTTGAAGACTAAATTATAGTGTGGAGGACAGTTCCTAACCCAATGGGCCGCGATCAAAATATGCGTGAAAGTAGCGCTTGATCATGTTCGAACACTGTGAGGATAACTTGCTTCTTCAGAGGGATAGAGAGCTCGGAAAGACAAGCATGAGGGCCAAGTCATTTTCTTTCCACATTTTTACGTTACGGACTTTAATCCTTCTAAGTTCATGAATCTACAACTTTGCTCCGAACCACATCCAGTATCAGAAATAACAAAGGGTAACCTTAAATTCTTTCTTACTGTGTCTTCACTTCACCTTACCTCTGCCGTTAGTTGGCTGTTGGTGGAGAACTATGGGCTGTGTAGATGGATCATTGCGATCATTTTTAAAGTTTCAGCTTTGTTTCCAGCCTGGTATTTGCGATATAGTAAAGCTGCTTACTACAAAAACTTGTGTTTTATTTTTTGTACAAGCTGTAACAGGACTTGCAGCTTCTATGACATCGTCCAAGACCTCCGAGGTTAAGCAATGTGCATCGTATTGGTTTCCTTTTTGGAGAACTAACTGGATAGTTGCTGTAAGAAAAACCGCAGTCCCATAAATATAAAATGAGAAATGGGCCAAGAAAAGAGTTGGAATTTCTAAGCAGCGTCTAAAATATCCGTAGATTCATGGCAATTACTATATTCTCTACTTTTTTGAAGTTCTTGCCGCAAAACATCTCATTAAATCCTTGCCACGGGTTCCAGCTAATACGACGAATATTTCAATTTTATGAGCACCATAACAGGTCTCCAGCTCATAATTAACTGCTGACAATTTCGAATCGGATAAGGGGTGATTAGAGCATCAAAAATGAGTTGTCGCCCAATCTACTCTCGATCGATCGGTAAGCGGTGTATGTCCACCGCGCTCTAGGAGAGATTAAAGGAAATGCTGGAAATGCTTTTAAATCAAGATTTTGCTCAACTTGTACTCACTGCACGTTTTTGCTATATAATGTACTACTTTTTCCACATATATAGTATTGTAAAGTACCTGCGGTAATATAACAGAATTCCTTAAAAGACCTTAAATGCTTTAGTCGAAAATTTGGGCTTGGACCCAGTAGCAAATGGAGGAGCATTGCGAGAAAATAAGTGGCGGAGATGTGATTATAGATACCATAGCATGCTCTAAACAACTTAAATTTACATTTTGCTCAAAAATCTCTTCTACAAATTCTGTTGAGGATCACTGTGTCCTACACACTCCACGTATCATGACCAAGTGCTTTGACTGCAATAGACATTTCATGAGCATCAAACCTGCGAGTAGTTTTTTTTAATGGTATCAGTATGTTCTAGTGCTGGCTTTAACTCAAAGCTAGTTTTAATTAATGCATGAGTTTCTTTCAAAGAACCGTCCACTACAGTATAACTCTATTAAAGTCTTCATCCCAAAGAAATCCACATAAATGTAATAATATACTTCTATTAAGTAATACTTTCCTAATCCTCAATTAAGCCTGTTTATAACAGTGGTTTGTGTCGGTTAGTTTCAGGGTTAAAGGTGTTTTTCATCTGCACATACATTTTTACACAATACCCACTACTTTGGGAGGTTCTTTTTTCGAATGAATATTTTTAAGCTCAATTTTGTAACATTATATTGTTCACTGCTGAAACAAGCTCTTAATGTATCTTTAATCGTACGCGTTAAAGCTGAAGACAGAAAAATCCTAAACTTTGTATACTATCGCCATTCCTTTAGCCAAAGAAGTAAGAGATGTTAATGACAGCAGGGTTTTAAACCAGTTTGTTAAGTTTTGAAGTCTATTTCAAGCGATAACTGATAAAGCTACATTATTTTCCTGCCATGAATTATGAATAACTAGTTGTATACGGATAGTCATTCACAGAACACTTATTGTTTAATTCTTTTCTAAAGTTATTTGATCGATAGCTCGAAACTTACAGGGAATGCTGTAAGTGCGAGTACTTTTGCAGATAAGGCGGCAGAACTCTTCATTTTTTAACAACTTCTAGCCTAAGTTCTTTGAGGAGCTTCCGATTTTCTCTCAGAATGTTCCCCATTCCTCTCAAGTCCCCTTCTATTTGCAGATTACCAGCAACTCCGTCTCTTCCGTATCGCTTTAGAGTTTTATGTTTTTAAAAAAACACAATGCTTAAAACTTTAGTGTTATGCACTTCGTTCAAGGATAGTTCTTTTCAAGCCTGTGGAAAGATGTTTGTAGCATGAAATAAAGATTTTAACGGCTACAAGTACCCTCTATCGTGCTGTCCATTGTCGGAGAAGATAAAACCATTGCATACAAAGCTGCTTAGCATTTTGAGAACATCTGAAAAGTAAAGCACAAATCAAAGTATCATTAAATCAATAAGTTCCGCTACATCTGCCGGTCCCTCCCTCTCGTCAAAGAATTATGTGATCACTACATAAGCTACTTACTCTTAAAAAGTGTAGCTTAGAGCATCCGGCTGAATAAAGACTGACTACTTTGCTTGGTCAGTATAAAGCAGATCACCGAAGATAAAGCGGATCTCTTCAATTCGCAAAAGATCTAGCTCCAAGATAAGCTGACATGTTGGAATAAATTTGTTAGTGTTGACTTGGAAGAAAGCGTCTCGATGAAGATGCACCTTTGAAAATAAGAGCTGCCAAGGCCAGAAAAACTACATATTTCCCCGGTAAGAGATTTTGAAAGGAACTGCTGAAAAACAGCACACTTGCTCAGATTTCCAGGTAGACGCCTCCTACCTGGTTAGCAATCAAAGAATGATTAAAGGCCGAATGAACAAGTGAACTGACAAGGGAAACCATTTATTGGACCATACAATCAGCCAAGTAAGACATTTATTGCAGCTTTGCTCTCTAGTTAATCAATATTCCTTGCAAAATCAATAAGTGTGTTGTTCTAAAATCCGATGCTGTGCTCTGATGGAATCGTGCACTAAGCTAGCTAATCAGTAGTACGAGTGAAATACCGGAGCTCTTTGTTGGTCTCGTTCGAAGTACAGCCCGTCTGTTTCACTTGGCCCCACCGATTCTCCTGGAATTAGGCATCAGTAGGGTACAAATAAACTGTTAGTATCCAGCAAGAAGGTGTTGTGGAGCCTGGAACTATGATTACCTAGGAAAACGTCAGGATAGTCGCTCCGTTTCCCGAAGCGTACTAGAGAGTTTCTCATAGCCTTCTTTGCGGGTCGTAGCCTGAAAAATACAGGATTTTTCACATGCTATTTTACTTAATCTACTTACCGTTCTCATACTTATAAAATAATAAGCTCTGCTTTTTACATTTTGCCGCTAAGAGTTACCCAAGCACATTCTTTCATCCCATTTAGCTCCATCCCCCCCCCCTTTTTTTCGTTTCACTATGAATACTATAGTTGTCAGATTCCTCACACTCAGATCACTAGTGTACACTAGTAAACAGATAGTAAACAGAGCTGCTCCTGACAGTTCTGCCTTCTCATCCGACCTGAAACTGATGGATATACCAACAATACGTTAGCTGCAATTACAGTCACAAATATCCCCAAAGACAAAAAAAACAGATGTTTTCGGTTTTGGAAATATGGATGAGGGAGAGTGTGCGTTGCTGCCCTCACACTCTTTTGGGGTTGTTTTGTCTAAACAAAGAATGGGTCCGGATTAATAAGTCACCATGTTGTAGAGTAACTGTTGTTCAGGAACTAGAGCAACCAACGCGGCTATGTTGCGTAACAGCCCTGGCTGAGCGTGGCACCACTAGTATCGAGTTAGTTCCACTTTACTAGCAAAAAAAAAAGACATCCGAGCAGCTACTTCTATAGTACATTCTTAGTGGAAACTCTATCTTGTGTAAAAATTCTATAGCAAAACATGAAATCTGTATCCTCCCTCCCCCGCCACCCACGTCATGAATAGGTGGACTTAGTCGACCCTTTCGGTGATACTACGCCAAAATCATGCAATCCTCAGAGGAGCCATTGCGAGAATGAAACGAGTGTGAAATCCGCGTGCTATCAATCAGGCTACGAGAGTCAACCCTACGAAACTTCCGAATATATACATGAGACTCGATTCAATGAAAGCACAA
>KN549287.1:150693-176688 GCA_000797555.1 Oesophagostomum dentatum | reverse complement strand
CTAGAGTGGAAGTTACAGTTGAGTGTCCTGCGAATCTTTGGGAGAATATCGCAAATCCGCCGCCTACAACATTTTCTTACGGCTAAATTGCTATAGCATTAGTTCTTTTTTTACTGATTATGTTCGATTTTCCTTGTTTCCAAGCATATCAGCTTCAACGACTACGTCTCCTTTCTCGTTCTGAGAGTCAAAGCCGGTGCTGAAATCTATCGAGATGACGGCTGCCTCATCATGACATAGGCTAATTTTCTTAGTATTGAGTTCTTCTTTAGAGAAGAACAAGATTTGTAACATAGTGGTTGGATAACACATGGTTTCCTAGCACTGTAGTTCTTAATTATAATTATCTCAGAAAATTGCAGACATCCTAACGTGTGTATTCCTCTCATTAACTTCGCCTAGGCTTTAATTTGTGCTATTATATAGTATTAGCTGGGGAAATGATGCAGTTTTCAGGTTTTTGGGTAGCTCATAGGAGATGCAGTGAGCAAAACATCTAATGGTTTTGGAAGCAGTCCAAAATTAGGATATCTACAGGGTACATTTAGTGCAAAATGTATATACACATGGTTATATTAATATATGCTGGAGGGACATGGAATCACTACTTGCCCGTGTCCAAGTGGTGACTTAACACAGTACTTCGTAATAAGATAGAAAATAAAGCAAAAGAGAAAAGCCTTACACAGTGTATGCAAGCTTCCTTATAAGGTAAAGCTAATGTGCCTTATTTACTACTCCAGTACGACGAAACAGTAGATGAACACGTGTTTAATAGATGTATTGGAATTGCAGTGCCTAAAAACCAATTAAGATAATGACTAGTGGGCAGCAGAACTGATAAACACTGCTACTGACTCAAATCAAGCTTAGGTTCAAGCATTTCTGCTACCATTTGAGTGAATGGGAGAGCAGAACGCGCATAAAGTTGTCAAATCAATCTACTCAAGAACATTTCTGCTTGCTTACTTTCAGCTTCACCAAATTACACTCATATTCATGACGGCAGTCTAACGACAGAAAAACCTGCTTTCTTGATTACTGTAAACAAAGCTTGATAGTGTTAGGGACATAATTGGGTTTTTGGCTTTTTGTTTACCATATATGTTCTGTTCAGGGGTATAAGCTCATTCCTAGCAGCCCCTAAAAATTGCCTCAAATCTGCTTTCCAAATTAGCAAACATCTTCCCCGAAAAAAGTTATAAGCACTCGCGTCACCAGCAGATAGAAGAAAATTTCAAAATAGGAGAACTCTTCAGTAGTATATCCGTGAGTTGTATAGCCGTTCGAAATTAGCCGAACGGACACTTTCAGCAGGCTTTTTAAAGAATATGTGGTACTTTCAGTAGTTTTTCTAATCCAATAACCGGATAAATACCTATATGGAGATTCTCATACTACTTCGAAAAAACAGTTCTAAATTCAGCTTTTCAACTCTCCACAAAAGTATTTTCTTAATCAGATAAAAAGAATTGACTCAAGCATAATATGGCAGTAAAGACTGGCACGGTTTCATCTTCGTACATATTTCTGTCCGAACTGTGGCCTGACTGACTTGGAACTGGTTGCAGAAGGGGTGGTGCTGAACAACGAGTTGATTAACTGAGTAAATGAGTTTTAAAAAAATGAAAGGCTTGTAAGCATTGATTCAGATGATTTCCAAGATCAGATGCACTGAACTTGGTCTGCGATTCCAAGCAGACGGCTCAAGAATGATATGAGAGATTAAACAAGTCAAGCTTCTTTTTTTAAAGACTGTCTAAGCATCCGCTTTAGGATCTTCTAAAAATAGTGAGATCATAATAAGAGTAATCCATCTACGACATAAATAGAGAAATAGGTAGAATGGTTACCTCGAAGCGCTTTCTGAAGGGTGCTACTCTTCGAAGGTGCCTGTTGTGTAAACTATAAGAACAATGGCACCTGAAATAGGTACCTCTACTTGACGTAAAACCTATACAAGAAAATTGTGCTCAAATGTTAACACCACACCCTATTTGGGCAGTGTATACGTTTTGTAAAGCTTAGTTTGTGTTGCAGTCACTACTATACAGGTTTCATTCTCTTCGAAACATTTGGAAAAGCGGGTATGGCAGATTGATCGCTTCAGTATTTAGCATCTTTAACTAACCTACAATTGCGTTTCATGTGTCAGAAATGCGTATGATGATCTTTGCGCAGCGGACTAAATCTGATTGTTGGAAATCTTCTCCGGCAACCATCAATTCCGTGAAGGTGTCTGGCCTCAGAAACGAGGATGCGCTAAACAAGAAAACCAGCCAACCTCAAAAACGAGGAAAGCGCAAAACAGGAAAACCAACATACACGAGCGAAATTCACGGACCTGCAAACTTTTGAGGACTGGGCAAGCAAGCTTAGCTGTAGCTGGTGTGCCGTAAATTTCTGTTTATTATTACACAATCAAGGAAGCACAGAACATTCCAGTTTATGTTCTTCGGTAGGAAGCTTCCGTGCTACTAAGTAAGTAGATATTCATTCAGAACCTACTCAAATTATAATTGTAACATAGTAATTGTAAGATACTTCGCTAAACACAGACGCTGAGACCCCCAGGGAATCGTTGAGCGTGGACTGGCCGCACATCTGACACCTCATCAAGTACCTCGTATCCAGCTCGATCCAGTGTCAACACACATAAAGGATGGAAATGGAGAGTGGTTTCTTTTTCATCCAGAAAATGGGTGGAGAGCTGGAACTTTTGCCTGTTCAGGTGGCTAGGTTTTTTTTTTCTTAATTCAACACTTCGAAATGTTGCGTGAATTAATTTTAATTACTAAGGAATATTTACCGTTAAATGGGTCCGACAATAAAGCGAGTATACTTCTATACTGTGATACCCACTACCCTGGTCATCAGTTCGCCTGCTGTTATTGGTCTGTTGACTATTATTGCTAAGAGACAGCTGAAGAAACTTTCTGAACAAATAGAACGAAGTTAAAAGCAGAGTTACAAATTATTCCTAGCTTGATGAAAAGCTGCAGAATTTGCTTCGCTACTATTTTTATCTATGCTCTGGCCAAAATACGTTAAGATGCAAAGCGCTGTAGTTACCCAACTCCACCTCTACAGACATAGAGAAAATGTTGGGACATTGAAGTAAGGTTAGAAGGAAAAAGCCAGGGTCGCATTTGTGTGAGGATAATCTTTTTTAAAACATATATTAGCACCTTTCATCTGCGCGTCAGAACAGTTCTGCATTTCATAAATGTATAGTATCAATAGTTATTAGTTCATATTATGGATATCCTAACATCGGTGTCGCTGTCATGTAAAAACACTGAAGGAACCATTAATTTGAAATTGCAGTTAGGGGGAATGATGACATCGGAAGGTGGCTGTGACATCTGCGATGCACTATTATATAGGCTGCAAACACCGCGAAAGACTTTATAAAGCTTTTGTTCTGAGGTGAAAATTTCTTATTTTTCTGGTCGTTTCCATCGTTTGACTTCAGAAATTTTTCTAGCATACAAACAGGTTCTGCAAAATGCAATGCAAGTTCATTTATGTATTTTTCTTAGTGCGTTAGAGAAGAACTTCTTCCGTTGCATTATAAATGCTAAATCATTCTAGTAGCTACGATCTGGGTCTCCTCCTGGAATATTCTTACAAGGAGAGTTTATTTTGGGATTTTAGCGTGGGACTTATCTCTTTGCAAAATTGCAATACATACATAATATCGAGAATCACAAGCTCTATTACTTATTTACGGAGATGGCCTATCCCCAGGAGTCGTGCAAACTACAGCATCTCCTTCATTCGTTTCGTTCTCTCGGTAATGTCATCCAAGATGGTAGAATTCGTGTTTGCAGTCGTCCGCGAATTTCCACTCAGTTTTCTTGGACCGTACTCATCTGATTTTTCAGCTGGTCCATCTTTCCCGCGAACATGTCCGCCCAACTCTTACGAGCTCTTCCTCGAGGGCATTTCACGTCTCCTCGTCCATCTGTTGTCAGTCCTTCTTACGGTACTACCTTTCCACCTTCAACACATACTCCGCTGGTTCGCTAAACGTGATATCCTTCTGAGGTCAGAATTGCGAAATCCAGCTTCATGTTGAGTTCGCCGGTTGTATTTTAGAAGATACCTCTCAGCGTTGTGTGGGTTTTCTGTGTTGAACTAATGAAATCAAATTTGACTTCTGCTCCTTGTTTTCTATTTAATATTGGGGCAGCTTTAAAGTTTAGAGCAGCTATGAAAAATTGCAGTCTGATATGATTGATTTAGATTTAGATTTAACGTGTCCTACAACCACCATCATACATTAAAACGTTAAGCAAAACAAAGACCTAGATATGACAGCCTGAGGCATTTCCAAAAGCTATGATGTAGAAGCTAGAGTTATGGTTTACTCAACAAATCCTCCAAAGTTCTGAGCAAAGTTAGACCGGAGCGAAACCTTATTCATTTTCGGACCAAAACTATGCAAAATGATGTCCTGTAATCTAGCGATTGCTGTCTCCTAGGAATAAATTTCAGTATTTTCTTTTATACAAGTCTAGAATGTGTCATTCACGTATTTATTATACTGCATCATGCTCAAAAGCAGGGAAATTCGGAGTAAATTGCACGTAACTGCATGTAACCGCGGCTACTTATGAAGTGAACGCCATCGCCGCCTTCACTGTGCAGACGAATTCCATCCTGCTGCCCATCAGTTCCCTGATATACCAGTTCACTTCTTCTCTACTAGGGTTTTTGATTTAATTAAAATTAGCTGAATAGACATTTTCAACTATATTTAATTTTGCGATAAGTGCAGCAGTTTTGTTCGACTCGCTTTGTCTAAATGAAACTTTCATTTAGATAGAGACTGAGTTCTGAATAGTTCCATTCACGTAGTACATGTGCAGGCTGCACCTTCCCCTGACTTCCTCACTCCTGTATCCATCACTTGGCTCACATAATTTCGAGCTCGTTTGTCAACTACTCATCCCAAAAGCGGCCACTTTGAGAAAAGAATGAGAGAGCAGGAGGACTTGAGACCGACTTTCTCATTCATAAGAAATATGAAACAAAATCACACCTCACTTCTTCTCATCTTTTTCTCTTTTCGCCGTTATGAGACACGCTGCAGGTGGCGTATCACGGCTGTCCGTTTCGTACAGCCGAAGCAACTCACACGCTACTACAAACGACGACTTCCGAATTCGTCCCCTCAATAAAACTAAAGTAAAAAGTCTCCTGTAGCTGTCCAATCACAATGTTTTCCCTCTAAACAAGAACAAGAGCAAGAAAACCTACACGCCTCTAAAAAAATACGCGTGGACAATTTCCGACGCAGTCGCTGAAAAGCTTGGAGTGGAGTCTGCAAGCGCAGAAGCCACACCTCTCGACGATTAAATAAACCAATGGTGCAGCAATTGCGCATGTTTTCCACAAGTACACTTGGTCGAATTTTTGTTGTTGAAGTTATCTACAGTGAATTTTAAGCCTTTCTATTAGTATCTCATCCGTTTCTCGCTAAAAGGAGGCTGAAGTGCCGATTTGTAAAGATCGTCAATTCGGTCCCAGCACGATTATCTGCTACTGTATTTTCTGCAAAAAGATTTTTGCAGTCTCAAGGAAGTGGCGGGCTTGACCTATTTTTCTTCGTTGAGCGATGTAATCAACACAGATTGTCATATTTGTACTCCTTATTTGAGAATATTTTTTAAAGCTGAAGATTGGTATTTTAGCTTTATTTTCCGTCTCTTCTCTGTTGTTTCTAATGTCATTTTTCGAGTGCAGAACCTGAGTTTGTGTATTCCTTGTTTCGATTTCTGCTTTTATTTGACTTCATGAGTTATTCTACTTAAAATCGGTGCTATTTTTTAAGGATACCAGCTTGAACAGTCCTCAATTTACGATGGGTCGCAAGCCTAGGAACCGAAGACACAAAAATAGGAGGACAGGTACATAAATTCCCATATCTTTAACTTACTTTTAATTGTTTTATAGATTTTTTAAATGATTTTAAAGGCCTTAATATCGCTCTAATTGGCTGATATTATCAGATCCCAAAATCTTATCTGCAGATAGCTGCTTCCGTTTTGGTGCTAATTACATCCAACCCTGTTATGAATTCTGTTACCTGATGAAACAACTAGTTTTGCTCCTTAGATCATCGGAAGATAGTCCTGCAAACATTGACTGAACCCGATTCATTACGTTATCTTGATTTTCCTTTCACTGCTACATTACCCACGTTACTATCGATGTGAGAGTTTTCGATGCTGCCTGCGTATTCGCCATAGTGCTGTTCCGTTTTTGAATATCTAAGGAGCTATATCTTTTTGGTTTTTCAAAATTCATGTAACTCTTCCATTTCGCTTGTTTATCTGACCTGGAATCGTTCTCGTACAACATAGGTGTTGCAAGCTTCGAAATTTTATTCGATATTTGCAGGAGCACACTAAATAATAAATGTTTCTTTCTTTTTGTGTGCACACTGTTTCAGCACCACCTAATTCGTTCATATTTAGCTTGTTTGGCAACGTCATCGCCATTGGCTGAGGGAGACGTGATTCAAGGTACATAGTTTAACACATGCTGTCGTCTTCCAGTACCGCATTATGTAACTCCCTCAACGTCAACTGTCGTCGCTCACGCGGATTCGCGTACTCATTCACGTGAAGACGCACATATTCTTATCGCAGAGTTGGTAAACATAATCAACCTGGAGACCACAGAGACAATCTCATGAGCTACTCAGCAGCTACAATCATCTGATCTTTGTTCTTCCTTTGGGAGCTGCGTTCTGACACGCACTTTTCTTCGCATCATTTGAGATTAAATCGTATTGTTCCCTCGGGCTACTTCTCTGTTGCATGATCATCTTTTTTTTCTCAGCTCTCTTTAGCGCATTACGGAACAATGTAGCATAGCTGATCATCGTACTGGTGGTCATCAACGGCAGATTTGTTAAATTTGAAGAGCGTCAATATTCTAAAGAAAAAAAGGACCGGTATTTGTAGAGCGATAGTTCAAAGTGTCAGAGTCCATGTGTGGTGAATTCGCTACTCAGCAAACGAGCAGAATTCAAAACAACAGTTCGTTTAGTAGAGTTTATCCAAGTTTGCCTTGAAATTCAGGTTTTTTCGTCCATTTTTGGTCGCTGTGAATCACTGCCGTAAACCTAAGTGAAAACTGGTTGGGCAGAAACTTTCATTGTTTGCAGCGTAAAACAAGGAGGGGTCATTCATCTGCAGTTTGTTTCGGAGCTATTTTAGTGAAGACCCGGTCAGAAGGGTGAGAGAGAACGATCGTTCATGAAACAAACATTTGGATTCACGCGTATAACGTTGAAGGGATATGAGAAGCTATCAGATCTTTGTTTTTTTTAAATATTTATTTATGTGCACAAAATATATCCAGCGTTCTGTCTACAAATTCCACCGCGCAACAGCTTTATATTTCATGCGGTTTTTGATCGATTAGGATTAAATCATGGGTTTATTTTCTCGCCTTGAAGGTTGCTGTCGTGCTCTATCATCAAAAAAGTAAAAAAGAAACTGATAACGCATTCCGCGTCCTTGCCATTAAAATGAGATCGGGATGATACTTCTACAGAGGTTCAACAATCTCGGGTTTGCGATTTCGTCTCGAAAAGAATCTCTGAAGATATTTTTTATAAAAGCAATAGAGTTTTATCATGCGATTGATGCTTACGATTCCGAATTATAGAACCAGCTGCTGATCAGAGGTTACTACTACTTGGACAGTATTCAAGTCTTGTTTCTCGAGGTTGTACAGACAGGCCGCTAAGTGTTGTACTTTAAGAAAGACTGGCAATAATGAAATTATACATGGGTGCTCAGCCATGTTTTTCTGAGTGTTCTACATTTTTAGATGCACAGTTTACACCTAACAGCACATCTGTCTTCGTTTATGCTTCTCATTAGATGATAATTATGTCAGTTGTCTTTTAACTTAACTAATCTTTCATTTCTAAAACGAATTTCTCTAATTCTGCTTTATGGGAAACTTTATCTAGAGGAACAGTTGATAGGTAATTGTCGTTTGTGCACAGCTGCATATTTGGAATGTACATTTTTTAAAAATCACTTGTACTTTCTGTTTTCATTTATTACTGCGGGTTAATGTTGGAAGATGCGTTTTCGCTGTAGTAATTTTACCTGAGTTTTGTTTTGTTAACGGTCCAGAGGGTCCTAGTGAGTAGTGACTATGAAGGTAATCGCACTGAAGTTGCTTAGAACGTGTCTGCAGTGGGTAACTGGGGCTACTAAGGAACGGGAAGAGCGGTGGTATGTTTCGTTGGGTGGTCGACCGTCGGCGCCTTTGTAGTGTGACGTGTGCCGTGTGATCTTTGCAATAAGCGGCCGCAACTGTCTATTTGCATCTACCTATCTTTTCGATCTTTTCCTCACAATTCTTGCTGGTCATTTCTACGAATCTTTTCGAAGGATTTTACGTAAATCACGCGAAATACCTTTCTAATGTCAAATAGATAGAAGTTTGCTGTCATTCCTTTCGTTATGTTTTCATTTCTCAAGATTCAGAGTTCTTTGCACAGTGCAAAAACCATGCATTTTCCTGTGGGAAAATTTCCAAAGCATTTTAATGAAATATTTTTCAGCATATTCACCAGAGACCAGCTCATCACTAGACGATTCTGCTTGTTCCTTGTAAGTTTTTTCCTTATTGTAGACTTTCCAGGTTTGTTGTCTTTCTACGCAGGTTTTCTGCCAATTTTTCTCACATGAATTTCTCCAAATTAAATGGCTATCTTATCAGCTGAAGCAAATTCAGCGATTATGCTTGGTTGCGTGTTCACGTGGTCTGATATTGTCTCAGCACTACTTAAGCGCAGTAGTGCCTCCATTTATGGTGTCACCTGTTCGAATCGGACGAGATCTTCGAAGCTTGCATGACCTTAGAACACTGCCATAGCATCACCTCACATCAGCATATCTTCTTTTTGGTATAAAACGTGCTCTTCACTTCCTTTCCCGATTTAGTGGTCCTCATCTGCTTCTTATTCCACTTCATTCCAATTCATTTTGACGTTGGTAGAAATTCAGAGATGATTCTTCTGGAGTAATTGAGGGGTGCAATCAGTGCTTCTTCGCTGGACGGCAGGTGCACATAGTTATAAATTAATGCGTGTGGGCGATGTGATCTGCTTGTTTTCGATACGTTTTTCATAACTGCATCCATAAGAATTAGTAGCATAATATAGGCCGCTGCCTTGTTGAAGTCGACAAATGAATTCATCAGAGATGTTTTAATTCAGATGAAGTGCGCAGTTGATACTTTGTGAAATTTACCTTCCATGTGTTATTATAGCATTGGCACTGCGCGACCATGTTTCATAATAGTCTCTCAGATGTAAAATGTATCAAGTTTCAATTTGGAATTAATTTTTATGTTGGAGCTTCTTCCCCTGTCGGAACATTTAAAGGCTAGAGTGGGTCTCACATAAAGTTTGGACTTTCGGTTTTGAAAATTTCGTTGTTTATGTTTACGGCATTTCGAGTAATTCTAGTCTCTGTAAGGCCGTTCGTGCTGTGATTGGTTTTGCGGAACGTTTGAAGGTCGTGATTTTGAAATTTGATTTGTACAAAAACCCAGCCTCATCAATGACTCACATAACATCAATATACGTTTCAAAAGCGGTCTACCACAGTGCCCAGATAACATTTTCTCCTTTCTTCGTTTGAATCTTTATTCAGAAAATTCTTGCTTTTAGCATTTCATTTTAAATTCCTCCCTTTTTTCTGCTTTTAATGGAATACTGAAATGATATTTTAGTGATTCTGAAGAATGTAGCAAAGGTTAGCGACATGTTTGTTATGTGCACCGGGTGTCAGCATTTCCATATCAGGTCAACTAGAGGTCTCCATTCAAAACTGGCCACAGCTTTTTTATGCTATGGTCTTTCCTCGTAAGGCTGCTGTGCTGTTATATCTATAGCATGCATTTCTACCAGCGTTCGCGTCCGATAATCGGGGTAGCGAGTAAATGTTTGTTGTTTTCTTGTTAGATTATGAAAGAGTTGGGTACGCTGAGTCGCAGTGGACGCTTCGAGCTACAGAGAACGGGCGAACGTGGTGAACTTGACATGTCAAATTTTAAGCGTGTGAATGCCTGGCTTGATGACCCTCCTTTGCTGCTATCGTTTCATCTAGGAGTAGCGCAGCCGCCCACCAACACCGACGACGCACTTTCGCTGGCCGCGCTCCCGCGAGTCACTGTTGAAGGCCGTCTATTCGACAGTCACCTTTTCTTGACCATCTAACCCCGGCGAATGTATGACGTATTCGAACGAGTTCGTCGTCGAAAGTGTGACTTGCCTCATCGCACCTCGAAACTGCCCGCTGCTCGGGCACTAAACTCCATCTATGAAGCACTTTAGTACTTTCATTCGTCGAATTGGCTTCTCTATTTACTGTTTATGATTTCCTATTAGATGCTACCCAGAACTACTCTCCTGAAGTACATCTTTTGTTGTCATTCTTCAGAAATAATCTTCTATCATGCTGCAGAATTATTTTTAAATGCTCTTCTGTTCTGTTTTGAATTGTTTTCATCGATGTATTTTACTTAATTACTGCAAATGAGTACTGGTATTGTCTTGGGAAGAAGATGTACGTTCGCATTTTTGCCCTTTTTTGCTAATAGTTCTTCCATCACATCGAACGTCTATCCGGCCAGAAATGTCGATCACGTCAAAAAACAATTCTCCCGATTCGCCGCTTATCAACTGAGTCGGTGGTGTGAGATATTTGAGGTCTCCTCATGCGCCGTTATCGTGCCACCTTCTCTCTCCCAGAACACTTGTTCGAGTCTCGGTAAAGCATGCTGACAGAAAATTTTCTTTGTAGGAACGATAGTGGCTGTGTGGCTCATAGCAATATGAGTGGACCGGAGCGAAGGACCATCCACATGAGCCACTACCAGGGTGGCACCCTCAAAGTTTGATTTTTTCGAGCATTAGCATATGTTCTGTGCATTGTTATACTTACGCAAGTTTTCTTTAGGATAAGCTCGATCAAGGTGACAAAGTCTTCAAAACTGTTGAGGACTTCGTTAACACTTATGTTGAGGATCCCAGCAAACGACGACCCATCAAAAAGGTTGTTTGTGCTGACTTTCCAAGTAGAGAGTATTTATCCTATTTCATCTAGATGCTGGTTGCCACAAATGGTATTGCCGCTGTTCGTTGCATTCTTTCTATTCGAAAGCTACTTATGCAACTCTTTCGCAATGATCGCATCATAAAATTCATTTGTTTGACAACTGAGCAGGAAATTCGGTCTAATGCTGGTAAGCGAATGAATTTTGTGCTTCCGTTTGCGTAATCTGTAAAAACGTTTACCTGTTGTTTCTTTCTTTCCCAGTTCGTGCAAACAGGTTCCTAATCTCTGTTCTCTGACGCATTCCATGATTAGTTCACACTTAAGCACAGGTCAGAACATGTGTGACTTTTGATTTTATCTTGAGAATAATAGCTTGTTTTTATAAATGTCCGCCGTAGCACGCATGTTGAGAGAAAAGCTGAATTTCAGCTAATATTGGTACCTTAGTTTCCCATGCTAGGTATTACCGGAAGGATGATAATTGATATATGCTATTAGTTAAGCATGAACTCATTGTAGTGCACTGGTCATGCCATAATTCAGCAGATTGTTTGACAATGCATGCAAGCACTTGTTCTGCTTCATTTCGAAGTTTAGTTTTTCTTAGAGTGTAGCGAAATATCTGCGTACAGAATGTCGCCCAGGTCATACGTTTTTCAGCATCTATTTCCATACAGTTTTCAGATTCGTTGTTTTCCTAGACTGTTCAGTCTTTGTATTCTAAGCATCGACTCCACCATTTCACTACGCTGTAGTCGGCCAGTGGCCGGCTCAGAGACTTTTTTAATTCGTATACTTTGTCCCTCAGTGTTGTGAATCGATTCCACCTTGATAACACATATTCCTTAATTTGTAAGCTAATTCTTTGAGACGCTTAAAGTTCATCGGTTTAACAGCTATTTTTTGAATCCATTTTCGGTGATTTCTTAGTTGAACAAGAACATTTGGAGATGCTTTGCACTCAATTATGCTATTGAACTTTGCATGCCCCATTTCTAAATTTTATGTATATTCGGTTTACAGAGTATCTGAAGCTCGCCGATCATTTCGTTTTCTCTCCTGGTGGTGATAACAGAAATAACTACGCTAACGTCGAGGAAATTGTGAACCATGCAGTTGAGAAAGGGGTACGATAAATGAGGATAAATCCTTGCGTTACCTTAACACCCTTATTACTGTATTTGAAGGTTGACGCCGTTTGGGCTGGCTGGGGTCACGCTTCCGAAAATCCGGAGCTTCCGAAGCAGTTGGCGGCCCGTGGTATCGTTTTTATTGGACCGCCAGCTAGTGCTATGTTCTCGCTTGGAGACAAAATCGCCTCAACTATCATTGCGCAGGTACAGTTGTCGATGTAACTGTTGGAGACGAACTCCGCTTTCAGAGCATTATCACTTGGTAGCGCTGCTGGAATCCATTTAAACAGTCCATTTCAGACTGTGGATATTCCAACAATCGAATGGTCTGGCAGCGGACTGAAACTGAATTTGAGTGAAAGAAGAGAAGGCGAACACGTCTCAATAACAGAAGATCTTTTCAACCAAGCCATAGTGTCGGATCTCTATGAGGGTCTTAGAGCTGTCGAAGTCCACAAAATTGGGTACCCCCTAATGGTGAGTCGTTTTGTGCCAAAGATTGTATTTCGCTTCCGTTTCTTATGTGTCTATCACTTCTGCAGACCTTTTTGATCATTTAATTTTGAAAGCGAGCCAAGAAGTATATTTCCTTTTGTCCGTAAAGGATAGGCTCTGTTCAGAGATCTGCGCAGTCATTACATCTGAAAGAAGAGTACGCGTAGTCATATAAATGTTCGCAGTAGAAAATCAGTGTTATCTTTTTCTATATTGATTTTTTTTTGAATTCTGAAATATATCTGGTAAAAAGTACGCTACTGAATTGAATCTTCAAATATTACATAGCAAGCTATTGAACAATCATTTCCACTGAGTCGTTCTCCGCGTATCTCCTTTTTTATGTTTGCTCACATTATTTTTGTCATTGTTTGGCATTACATATCTATTGCTGCAATTTTCCTCAGATCAAAGCATCGGAGGGTGGCGGTGGCAAGGGTATCCGGAAGTGCAAGAACGAAGCAGACTTCAAGGAGAACTTTGTTCAAGTACAAACTGAGGTGCCCGGGTCACCTATATTTATTATGAAATGCGTAGAAAATGCGAGGCACATAGAAGTTCAACTTATAGCTGATAGGTATGTTTGACGAATATTTTCGTATTTTTCATCGCAACACCTTCTTTTAAGATATGAGAACGTTATTCCCGTCTTCACACGTGATTGTTCCATCCAACGACGATGTCAAAAGATCATTGAAGAAGCGCCTGCAAGTATAGCTCCTAAGGAAACATTACGCCGAATGCAAGAAGTAATTCTGGAACACTAAGCTCGGCATTCGCAAATTTAGTTTTTTTTTCTTACAGGACGCGGTCAAAATCGCTAAGTTGGTTGGTTACGAGTCGGCTGGAACTGTCGAGTATATGTATCTACCGGACGAAGATCGATACTTTTTCCTCGAATTGAATCCTAGACTACAAGTAAGCTACTCGTATATGATTGTTGACATTTTTAATTGACCCTTGCTGCAGGTGGAACATCCCTGTACGGAAATGCTTGCTAGCATTAACATCCCGGCAATACAAATGCAGATCGCAATGGGTCTCCCACTGAACAGGATCACAGATATTCGTCTTTTCTACGGTAATCTTCGCAGTCTTTCTCACGGTTTTGTCTACGGTAGTAAATGATTGTAGGGCTCGATCGATATGGGACTACTCCATTACCAGATGAGCTTGTTCTCACCGACACTGAGTACAGTGTAATTGCCGCTAGGATAACGTCTGAGGTGACTCCACATTTCTTCCTAGCTTGTTTCTATATATTTTTCTTATTACTTTTTCTATACTGCTTTGTTAGACTTCATAATTTTTTCATGATATGTTCCCGAAGTGAATCAAACTAGTGGCGTTAGTTAGTCATAGCTTTGAGAGTTACTTATGCGCGATGTGTGCTGCGCTTATGCGGCGTTATTGACAATCTGGACGAATTGGTGAACCTTTCTTTAAAATGTGCGATTTTTTGAAACAAAGAAACTCGTAGCTTTTATTCTGAACTAATGCTGCTTTCCACGCAAGCAATGTAGAGGATATGTTTTGCCTAAAAACAATTCTGGAACAGTTCCTTGTACAAGGTTATGTGGCGTTTTGTCAGGAGTGTAGGAATTTTTTTGCCAGCCGGAGGAACTATTCTAAGATATGCTTCAGACAGCTTTAAACTCTGCAAATTTGTTGTCAGTTCAGTTTTTGTATGAATTTAGGTTTCACCTTATTTGTTCTGGAGAACTTTTGGATGTATTTGTAGAAGGTTCCCTATCATGTTTGATTCTTTCATACATCTGAAAAGTTTCTTTTAAGTATAAATTTACTTGTCTCAGAGTCTCTACTTCAGGATCCAGAAGACTTTTTCCGACCTTCAACGGGTTCTGTCGAAGTGCTCAACTTCCGATCAGCCCAAAATGTTTGGGGTTACTTCTCAGTATCCAGCGCCGGGAAGGTGCACGAATTTGCAGATTCGCAGTTTGGTCACCTTTTTGCTAGGGGACGTACTCGGTGAGTGCTTTTTGAGGTTCTGGTCATTTCAATATATCATTAGCTCCACATTCCACTTCTTCAGCCATGAAGCCGTTTCCGTGATGTTGTGTGCTTTACAAGAACTCGAATTACGAGCTTCTTTTGCATCACAAGTTTCGTACCTTGTTGACATGCTGAAGGAGCCGGACTTCACAGAGAACCGTTTCAACACACAGTGGCTCGATAACCGTATTGCTAACAAAGTTCTTCAGGTGAGTAGTGGTCTGTGGACTTCTAGATGAATTAAATTCCTTAACATTATCGCTGTACTGTTATTCAGAAAGCTCCTCTTCCAAGGCACGAAATGATTGCCATAAGCAGTGCAGTGATTGGTCACTCTCGTGTTACTACTGCTTTCAACAATTTTAAAAATGCTGTTGAACGAGGACAGGTTTGCCTTTGGATTCAACACTTTTCGCCATTAATGCCTCTTTTCTATGCATTTTCTAGGTACTTCCTACCAAAGATCTCACAGAGACATTCCTTTTCGATCTCGTCAAAGACATGAGCATCTACAAAGTCACAGTGACTAGAAGCGGTCCTCTCAACTACATTGTAACTTTGAATGGCGGTAAGACACTGGTAGAGATCCGTCTGCTTGGCGATGGCAGTCTACTCGTCACTCATCAGGAGCGAAGTTACACCTGCCATTTGGAAGAAACATCTGACAAATTCAGGGTACTAGTTTACGCACATTCAATTATGTTCATCCTGTCTATATTGCTAGCTTATTGTTCTAGTTACTGACATTTTCAAGGTAACTATTGGACGATCCATTGTTGTGTTTGAAAAAGACAACGATCCAACAGTTCTGAAATCACCCTATACTGGAAAACTTCTCGGATACAAAAAACAAAACAGGGTAAGTCTGAAGCCATTCGGTTTTTCGGTGTCACGTTATCACATTTTTTTCTGAATTCTGTGTCGCTATAGGAATGGGTCGGAGTTGGTGCTGTCTACGCTTCCGTTGAGTCGATGAAGCTTGTATTTAACGTCGAAGTGAAAAAGGCACCTGGAAGGTAAGTTCCACTAATAGCTGCTTGAACATTCTGCAAGTTCCCTGCTTTGCATTTAGGCTTGAGCATGTTGCTAAAGAAGGTGATCTGTTGTATCCTGGATCAGTAATTGCACGTCTTGTCGATCAGAAGGACGGGGAGAAATATAAACCACAGCCATTTTTGGACGCATTCCCGGAGTGGGCCGAGTTCTCGAAAACCGAACGGGTTCTCCCTGAAACGAAAAGGCATAACAACTGCTTGGATGTATGTTTTATCTTCTATTTTCACATCTGCGTTAATTAAGCCCTGTGTTTGAGATGTGCATGAACATCCTCAATGGCTCTATTCCTCCTGGTGCAGAATTGAACATGGCACACCTGGTTGAGGAGCTTTTTTCCTACTTGGAGAGCACAACGCTTCCCCATGCTCTGCTTAAGGTTTTTTTTTTTGGTAAATTTAGCTCACTGTTGCAAGTAAAAGCGGTTACTTTAGCAAGCACTTAATCCAATGGTGAACCGTATTCCCGAGAAGTTCTCCACGAAAATGAAAGACGTCATGAAGGAGGATTCAATGGAAAACTTTGCTACCGTTAAAGTTTGTTCGATATCGATTGACTAATTATTTTGGTTGATATATATATTTTTTTAGTCAGTCCTTGACGAGTATTTTGGTTCACTCAGTCATACCGAGTGGGAAACAGCAAAAGCTGTTTGCAATACGGTTTATCATATCTGTGAAAGGTAAGCTCACCCTTACGCTTAAGCTCACTGAATACTATGTCTTCAAATAGTGTGTAGACGCACACAATCCAATTACTGTCTCCTCAAGTATTTTGCGGACACACACATCTCGGCAGACAAGTTGGGAGGCGTTGGAGGACCGTGATCAGAGATATCTGGCGGTCGATCGCAGCTCTGCCTAATTTGTGTGTCCGAAAACTACTTGAGGAGACATTATCTGCGGCCATGCTTGTTCATTGCATCGCGGCAGCACCGCAGGATTGTGTGTGTTTTCACACTATCTGAGAACAGAGTAGGTGTCCAATTGTTCTTCTAGGTTTGACAACGGAGTGCTTTCCAACACAAGCCATGTGCTCAATTCCCTCTTAGCTGAATACAAGCAATGCGAAAGGTTTTTCGAAGGTCGTGTCTATGACGATGCCGTAGCTTTGCTGAACGAGGAGGTTTGCTTAGTGTTACGCTTTCTTCTCATGAAGGTTACTGCTCTTTTTTTAGTATGGAACTGATAAAGACCGTGTTGTTGCCATGATTTACTCACACACTCAACTCAAGGGAAAAAACAAATTCATGCTGGCGCTGATGGAAGCTATTGAGAAGCGTGGCATGCATTTGGTATTTATGAAACGATGCTTTGGAATAAGTCCAATACTGTATGAGATTTTGTGTAGGTCGCTCCTCTAGCTGACAACTTGCGAGAAATCGGGAACATGTTCCACACTGACGAAGTTTGCAATCAGGCCAGGCAACTTCTCTTGCAGAACAGTCGGATAAAGTACAGGAAATTCTTGAATAAGGTAAGAACTTTTGCATGAATTCTGTCAGTTGCATGAATTACCATATTTCACTGTGCTAACTTCAGATCATTTGGGATATTGAGAAGGTTAGCATCCCTGACAGAGACAGTAAGGAAGTCTTACCCGTGAGGGAAGCTGTGTCGAAACTCAGAGGGCTCTTTGGGCAAATGCTTGATCGCGGAATGACTCCGAAGGAAATGCTAAACTCAAGCCCATGGGCTCACAAGGCTATCCACGAGTTCTTCTTTGACGAAAAACTGGCCGATTTCGCTATTCGAGCATACATAGGACTGCACTTTGCTGTAGACGACGTCACATGCACAGCTTTACATTGTGAAAATCAAGATGCTAAAGTTTATGATTTCTTTGTGGACAACTCTAATCTTATGTAAGTCCTTCTTCCAGTTGTGTGAGACTGACGTACGAAAGCTCTTCTTTTAGGCATTACATGATCTCTCCTAGCGTAGAAAGTAATCAATATCTCTCCATAGTCAAGCTAAGCGTCAACCGCGACAATTTCGTTCAAGCGATAACGCACGAAAATTTGGTAAGCATTTCACTATGTCATCCGTCTGGCTTGTTATGTCGTTCCATGCACAATCGCTTGTATACAATATTTTAGATCAACTCACTGGTTAGCAAATTTTCCGAATGTGGAATAAAATCCAATGGAATTCGATCTCAACTGCGTGTTACTTTACTGGTTAACGTCATACAGCCAGTGTCTCCTTGTAAATCAAAAGAAGGAGATCGTGAGGCTCAACTTGAGGTAGAAAATGCTCTTACTATGTGAGAATGTACAAGTGGTTATTTATTTTTCTTTAAGGAGTTGCCGGTATTTACGGACAGTGACAACCAAATAGTTGCCGAAGCAGAAACTGCTTCTGATGTAATTCGCGGTGCGTTGGCAGAGAAGCTCACAGCTGTTGATATCCTCACCCACGTTCTTGTGTGTAACTCATGTAAACCGCTAACACAGGTAATTTATGGTTTATTTTCTTGCTTGAATAAGTAGCAAGCATTTTTTTCAGGTGGATCTGTTAGGTGCAGAGCGTCTGGAGCTGTGGCGTATACCCTCAGAAGCTCAGCTCGTTTCTGATCGCCTTTCCAACTTGAACGTGTTCAAATACGATGATCCTGATAAGCGCTTCTGTAGGCTATTTGTACGTGAAATGCTGGAAATCCCAATAAGGACGGTTGATGACAGGTGGATTTCGTTTCATGTTTTGAAATTTCCTCGCCTTTTATCATTATTCCTGCATACTCAACGACCGTGAAAACTTTTTAAAATCAACAAATATCTTATTGCAGCTTCGAAGAAATTGGTGACACTGTTTCCGCACAGCTTGACAGTGCATGTGGAGCTATCAATGTGGCTATGCGAAGGTTTAAAAAGTTAGTTGTTTTTATGGTTTCATGCACACACTGATTTAATTTGCGCACGTTAAACGGTAAGGCTGTTTTCAGGAACAACAGTGGCTTATGGTAAACAGTTTTCCTTATTTGTGCATGAGTTTAGCGCGCATTACACTATAGAGTTATGTTTAGCAGAGACTAGTTGCTTAATAGCTGCTGATCTTAGTGTGTAGATTCTTCCGAAATCCCACAAACTTTTTTCCATTTAGGAACATCTATGTGTCGAATCATGTATTCTTGTATGTAACATTCCCCAAACTACCTCCTACTTTTACAAGCGAAAATGAGGACGAATTGGATTGCCTATTTGAAGAGGCTATAAAAGAGCAGCGCGATGTTTTGTACAAGCACCATGTGACAGAGGTATTTCATGTTGTTTCTGGGCGACCCGGCAGCACTTATCAAAGATTTTAGGTGGAAATCGTATATTCGAAACTTTCTACAAGCGATGGAGTTCGCCAGTTGTGGAAGCGCAGAGTGAAGTTTTTGGATGAAACTGGTGTGACTCCCGAGTTTGGCATATATGATGAATACAAGGTATTTGTGCTGCACACGCTTGTTGTTTTTCGTACCAAAGATCAATCCCAACTAAGAATGCTCGATCTTTCAGACGGTTATTTACCCGCAGAAACTGTCCCACTTACTATACGGGAACAAGCTCACTGCTCATTCTAAGATTAAGAAAATCGAGAAGAAGCGATCTTCAACGAGGTATTTCTATTGTTTCAAAACATTTAGCTGCTCTTTAAAAAAGTCTTCAAGAGCTAACGGTACCACCTATGTCTACGACTATCCTACTTTAATTGGGCGCGCCTGTCTTGAAGAATGGAAGAAGCTGCAAGATCGCTCAGAAAATGACAGAGACAGACTAAATTTGTTTGATAAGTGGGTACTTTGTTGTTTGCGTCGGTTTTTCTTCTCAGCTTCTCAGTTTTTAGACAGTTTGCTTTGCTTACACCAGTGCAGCGCGCTGCTTATCACAATGGTGATTATCGACAATTTTTCACCGAGGAAGAGCTGGTTGTTAAGGTAGCATACTTTTGCTGAGTAGCAGTTTGCACAAATCAGGTGTTCCCATGCTCAGAACGAAGCCATTGTTCGAATCTCGGACAAGGAAGAGCTGAAGAAACGTGCTGATAACTGCAACAATGAAGCTGGAATGGTAGCTTGGCAGCTTCGGTAATATATCGCTGATTTTTGTCCCACTAATGTTGTTAACATCCTCCTTTAATTCTTATATGCTCACAGATTGTTTACACCGGAAAAACCGTTGGGATACACTATCATAGCCATTGCGAATGACATCACATTCCAGTCAGGATCTTTTGCTACTCCCGAAGACATGCTCTACAGCTTGGCGTCTGAGTACAGTCGTAAAAACAAGGTGTGTTTTATGTTTTTTTTTCTTTAATTGGGCCTACTCATAATGAGGACCAACATTTTGCTCCTGTATGCGATAAACGATAGTTATTTTTGTAGGATTATGAGTTTTATTCATGGGAAATCAAGTTTTCTTTGTTTTAGTATCCCCGTGTGAATGTTTCTTGCAATTCTGGCGCTCGTATTGGATTGTGCGAAGATGTGTCGAAAGTATTCCGAGCAAAATTCAAAGTAAGCTGCTTTTTTATTCCGAGCAGCTTCGAGAAATTCGTGTTCTGATGTCAATTTAAGGATCCAACTCGTCCAGAAGAGGGTTTCGATTACTTATACGTAGACGGAAGTGAAGAGGAGTCATTAAAGGGACAAATTGTTTACGAGAAGATGCCAAATGGCTTATTACGCTTAAAGGCCATTGTTGGAAAACAGGTGAGTCGCAATTTTTCTAATTTTTATTGCGATTTTCTGTCAATGTTTATCATAGGTTGTGCAATAGTTTCTAGCTGTACTTGTTTCCAGAATGAGAACATCGGGGTGGAGAATTTGCAAGGATCTGGAATGATAGCCGGCGAGACATCAGCGGCATATGACGAAGTTCCCACATACTGTCTTGTCACCGGTAGAACCGTTGGCATAGGAGCGTATACAGCACGCCTAGCACATCGCATCGTGCAGGTATGTCAGCTTCTTTCTCTTTTATTCAGAATAACTGTGTGCAACTTCTTGTTACAGACCCGCTCCTCTCATCTTATTCTTACGGGTGCTCCAGCTCTAAACACTTTGTTAGGAAAAGAGGTTTGTCAAACTCCTGCAGCAGTAGGGACTTTTACACATTCTGTTTTCTTTAGTAATTCAGTAGTAGCATAGCTTTGGATCTAAAGCGTAGTTTCTCTTTTTCAGTAGTCTCAAACGCGTTTTCCTGTTATTGGCATACTGTTATAATGAAGTTTAAGGTTTACACTTCGAACAACCAGCTTGGTGGCATACAAATCATGTTCAAAAACGGAGTTACACATGCCGTAGTAAACGATGATTTTGAAGGAATCTGTAAAATTATCCAGTGGCTGAGCTATTTGCCGGATGAGGTAAGTGCTTTTACTTGTACACACACTTGTTTGTTTTCTTTCTTACTGACAGTATTTCTTGTCTTTGGTTTCCAACGGAGAATTATTCAGATATCAACTTTCCCTTATCGACGACCGCTTGGGTTTGACTCTGCTCCACGACCAGTAAACTTTTCCATCGAACCTAACAAGCCATATGATATTCGGCAGCTCATTGATAGTCGCAACTCTGCGGATGTTCATGGGATTTGTGATTCCAACTCTTTTGATGAAATCATGAATGATTGGGCAAAAACAATTATTGGTAATTTTCTATATAGCTTCACCGTCTTCCTATTTTCCTATTTCGCCCAACTTCAGCTGGAAGAGCTCGAATTGGTGGCATTCCTATTGGAGTTGTGTCGTCGGAGCTCCGCAATGTAACTTCCGTCACTCCTGCTGACCCTGCTTCTCCAAACAGCCAGTCAGTGGAGATACATCAAGCAGGTCAAGTGTGGTACCCTGATTCGGCGTTCAAGACTGCAGAAGTTATCGGAGATTTTAACCGAGAAGGACTCCCTCTTTTATTCATTGCTTCACTACGTGGTTTTTCCGGAGGACAGCGAGGTATGTATCTGCTTAGTTAATTTACCCTGTCTACTTTATGTTTCATGTTGCTCGGGAATCTATCTAACGGTGGTTTTAATGTTTCTTTAAAGATATGTTCGAGATGGTGCTCAAATTCGGTGCGCAAATTGTCGATGCCCTTCGTCAGTATCGTATGCCGGTGATAATTTATATCCCGTGCCAAGGAGAACTCCGTGGTGGGGCTTGGGTAGTGCTGGATAGTAAGATCAATCCTGGTTTTATCAGCATGGTAGCCGACAAGGAATCACGTGGAGGTATATTTATTAGATTTTTATGCTTATCCCATGCCGCATGTCATCTGCTTTGTCTCTTTTTGTGACTCAGACAACCTTTATAGGAATCTTGGAGGCGAACGCTATAGTTGGAATCAAGTTCCGTGACGACAAGCTGCTCGCACTACAAAAAAGAAACGACGAAATCATGAAACAGCTTGATGCAAGGCTTATTGAGCAAGTCAAGGTATGCATATCGATTTTAATCACCAACCCTACATACTAACGCCTAGTTTGCAGTTGTACGGCGCTGAATCTTCCGAAGCTAACAATGCACGAACGCTGATCACGAGGCGGTCTCAGGACTTGAAGAAGTCATACAGAGGAGTAACTGTTGAATTCGCTGATCTGCATGATAGAGCCGAAAGGATGTCAATCAAAAAAGCTGTACAGGTAGGCGCGTTAGAGCTAACATCAGTTGCTACAGTTGGTTTTTATTATAGCGTCAAGTGCTTATTCATATTATTTTCCAGCACGTCACTGATCTCACCAATTCGCGCAATCTTTTCACTCAGATATTCACCTTGGAAACAGCGAAGGTTCATCTATGTGAAATGTAAGCTTGACACACGCTATCATTCATGCAGCGCATTCTTGGTTATTGCTGGCTTTAAATCATGGAGTTTAGTTACCTAGCACGAGCTGATCGACATACCACCCGTCAAGAGGCGTACAAATGGGTTGTTTCTCGTTTGGAAGAATTCCACAAAGGTGTCCTCTCTCTCACTCCTGTTGAGCAGATGGCGATCCTGGAGAAATTCGTGTCGTCTGGGACATTCGCGCGATTGATCGACCAAGTGCGAGAAGAGTCGGTCGAGCGGTGAGCTTAAGTTATTTTCTTTAGTGAAAAAGGAGATTGTCTTTCTGTTGAATTCAACTAAAACAGATGCTGTATTGCCAGATACCTCTAACTGAAAGTACTTTTCCGCTATAATGCTGCCAACGAATTCTGACTTAAAAACGATTCTCTGTGAGAAGGGAAGAGATTTAAGATGTCAAGCGTTGAACTATTTAGTACGTAGGATCCCCACCTTTCGTTCTTTAAAAAGCTCACTAATGCGAGGCAAGTGCACACTTCTCTTTGTTTGATTTTCTTTTTCTTCAGGGAGTTGTTGATGATGTCTGAAAAGGAACTGCGCGACATGAAACGACTGTTGGAGCGGTGCGCAGCTCAGCGTAAACTCAGCTTGTAGACTTGCTGAGTTGCGTACTAAACCGTTTGCCACCGTAAAGTTGTTCGAAGAATTGTGCTGGTCACATTTAATAAACTATGCACCGCTTTTATATTTTTAGCTCACATTGACTGTTCTCTTGATTCCTTCACTTAACCTTTTTGGAACGACTTAGTGATAATTGCCCATTTGATTGTTTCATTCCTTGATTTATTGTTTGTTAGCTCGCAAATGCGCCTTCTTCAGCCCAAACTTCTAGTGATTTTTCGGTTTTAGACGTTTAATTGCGTTTCTTCTCAGCTCCTTTCTTCGTAGTGCTCGCAGTCAAGCCTTTCTGGCGAATTTTTTTTTCATTGCCGTTCACGTGTCTCATCAGCATTATTGTGGCGCATTTTCTTCTGCGTTTTTCGTAGTTGTCTAGGTGATGTTGTGCGTACTTCTTAAGAATGATCTACCATTGCTGCTTACTTCATTGCCTCAAGAGCCTATGCGCGATTGTAAGTCTATGTCTCGTGTTACACAGATTTTATATATGTATAGATTCTAATTAAAGTTGATGCCAACAATTTCTGTTTGTGATAGATGCTTTGGCTGAGGAATGTATTGCTGTCGGTGTTTTTTTTTGTGAATTTCGAACCGTTAACACGGGCTCTTCCAAATGTGATATAGCTATACTGTGAACAGTGTGCGAATCTACTTGTAACTACTTTGTCTAGAATCGATTTGAAAGTCACAAGGCGGATTTGCTGATCTATTGTGTTAGTTAGCACTGAACAAAGTGTTTTATTCAGTACAATAATTATTTCTGATCACAGTACACATATGTTAGGGAATGGGAATTTAAAATGTGGGACTTCATTCTACTAGTGCGACGTTAGACCTGGAGCCAGTAACAAGAGCATGACAACAGCGTTTGCTTTTATACGAACAGAGCACAATCAGTATATACATTAGAACAAGAATTATGTAGATTCTATTCCGTTAAAAAAATGCAATAGATGAAAGAAAATTTTGCGTAAAGCAGTCTGACTATGCGATGACCTAATGCTATGAGATACACGTTTTTTTGAGTAGAGAGGTCACGAGGATTGTTTGATTCCTTGATTTGATTGAGCAAATGGGACTAGTCTGAGTATGGGCGTGTTTTTTTTTCTTAGTGGGAACACAACATGCTTTGAGCTCAAGGCTATAGTGTAAAGACGTTGCATCTACGAGATGAGCAAAATAAGGTTTCAGCAAAGCTGACAGCTCTTTGCACACTTGATTCGCATATAATCTTTGAATATTTGTTGCGTACACATTCCACTGTTCGCCCATCGTTGACACCAGGTCCTAAAATGAGGATTTTAGCCGCTGTCAATAGACATAATGTCCAAAATTATGTATGAACACATACCGTGAATCCTCACAAAGTTTAGGTGTTTCTGTTGTGGTAAACACACATTTCCCACAACTTCGAGGGCAGTTGTCCGTCATGAAGTTTTCGCTGAACTTCGATTCGCAGTGACCAGCTCTGGCTAGGAATTCACAGTCCCTACGTCTAAAAATCGTAATATTATTTATCTATATACAGATTTTTTCCAGGTACTTCGAAGTAGCAGTTGCAAATCTATGCATCTAACACGGTGAGGCATCAATATCAGCATGGACGGTTGCAAACTACTCGAGAGCTCAAGAGTTAGACTTGTAGTCTCTGAAAAAGGAAAGGCGGGCTTCCTCTCTTGCTCCGAAAATCATGCACTGCTGCGGATTGAACTGCAGTCCAAAATATGAGATCTTTTACCATTCTAGTATTACTAAATTCGGCTGGGCAAAACTGCAGGCTTTTCTGATATTCTGTGATAGCTTATCAAAAGCTGCATCTTTGCGGTTAAGGTCAAAATATGGTATACACTCGTTTTTTAGAACTGAATCACTCTCCCTTGCCGATACACAGCTGAAAGCAGAACAATCGATGGAAGCACAGCGCTTTATCTACTTCACTTTCTAAAAAAATGAAGTGTTTGGATCCACCCACCCCCTCCCCCCGTAAAGGATACAGAAGGAAGGTTTTTGTAGAACTTACTTATCTGTACAGGCAACTTTGGTAAGTACTGAGAGAAGATTTTTCGTTGGTTCTGCAGTACTTGTCACAACGGCTTCTGATCCAGTGATTAGTTTCTTCTCATTTTTTATGGGCACTCTCGCTTCAGATTTCTTATCAGCTTCAACGTCAGGTAGAGGGCTTAGCGTTATCTCTAGAATATACTGAGCTTACGAGTTATGTACGCTAAACATCGGAAGTTGAACATACCACTCTGAGGGCAATTGTACAGCTTATTGATCTTGTACAGGTCAGTGTCGCTGAAACCTATGCGTTGTCCGATCTCAACTCCTTTCTTCCGTGGTTCTATGGTCGGTTTCCCGTTCTGAAAGGTAAAGCGACTCACTTCGTTATGCATTCACCAGTGATCAGTTGCCGGCGCCACTTCTAGTTTGTAGTAAACGCGCTGATATCCATCTACGTTGCACTGGTCAGGCGTACATATACAGTTAGGCACTGTGCCCTCAAGTACTACGCAGGCGGTGACGCCAGCCCTTGATCGGTCGTCGGACATCTCTGCCAGCGGCTAATGCGTGCGCCGTGGCAACGCCGCCCCTTCAAACGAACGGGGCAGGAGGCACTCGAGGTCGCTGCTGGTAGCCGACGCGGCTGGCAGCAAGCTCGCTCTGCAGCGGCCATCGCGCCATGGTCTATCGTTCAAAAATCATTAAAACCTTTACCAAAGTACAAAAAACATGACTTCTTCACTAAA
>KN549287.1:83650-104013 GCA_000797555.1 Oesophagostomum dentatum | reverse complement strand
GAAGAATTTATGAGCATTCATGCTTGACCGTTAGGGAAGTTCATACTACTGTGAAGTAGCGTGCTTCCCAAGCTAGTCGATAGTTTCTTCTTCCCCATAACGCGATCTTATATTCAGATATCCAGCTGGGACTGAAAAATCGGCGTTTTAGTCCTAACGATAAGTATAGTCGAAGGATCAGTTCCCTTTATATTTGTGTACATCTAGCCGAATGTTCGCAGTAAAATACTGTGCATGCTTGCTGCTTCAGCAAGCTTGTTGCTTACCTCTTGGTTATGTTAAGAAGAGCCAGGCACTGTGAGAAGTTCAGTGCATTATTAACTTAAGGGAAAGGAGGAGAGTAGGAGACAGAGTGCTTGACTGCACATCCCTGCTACAGGACAGCGCCCGAACGCCGGAACACTTCACTTAGTAGTAAAAAACAAACTAATAGGCTGTATAGGCACAAACCCTGCACAAAAAACGGTGATTATTCCGGCTCTATAAGCACACTTGTTCATGTGTACAAACGACAGATAGGTGTTATGAGGCTGAGGAGCCCTGCGTGCTCAACACATATCTACCCGTTAGAGCGCTACCGTCACCGGCGAGGTGCCGCGGCGAGTCGCTCACTTTGCCGCAATTTATCGCCGCGACATGGCGTCAGACACCGCGCGTATTCCACATGCGTGTGTCTACGACACATGGTAACAAGTTGTATTTCAAAGATCGCTAGCGCCGTTCATCGATTTTCGTTCGGATGTCAGTTCTCCCCGTTAGTCAGGGATGTGAGAGGTGTCCCCTGCTTACGTTCGTCAGGCCTCGATTTTCCTATGTGTACGTGCATGCGTAGGATTGATGCAGCATAACAGTGGGCTCCTCTGGAAATGCCCTCAGTGGCGTCCAGGCACCGGCTTGGGGAAAGTGCGGAGCTGCGCACTTTTGAAGCGGACCCCTTCGCATCTCTGTCGGCGACTGAATGCCGCTTCTCGCCCTGGCCTTGCCCATCGCGAAGTTAGAGGGCGTGCCCCCGCCGGGGCTGTTGCGAGCGTGGCGGTTCCGCATACGCAGCGTCGTTGTTGATCAGAGATCGTCCAGAACGACACACGCTTCCCGATGAACGCCTCCTTTCCACACATTTTGTCACTACGCAGCTCTCATTATGCTTTATCATCTGTGGAAACTACTGCTGTCGTTGTCTTATCTGAAACTACGATTTTTCACTTCAAATCGATAGTACAAGGATCGACTTTCAAAGAAGCTTTTTAAAAGACGGCACATCACCATGGCAGTAATTTTCTTCCAAATTAGATGAAGCTGAGAAGACGTTTTTCTCAGCCTGTCACCAGTCGGCCAGTGCCTCCGATTACTGACAAGCATCGATCCTGAAGACAGTTGTGCAGTGGCTGGAATACTCAGTGCATGCGGTTGTCCTCCTGATAGCTTCATTTTGAGCTGCTCGGGCAACGCATGGCTCAGCTCGTTGCTTACACGTGGAGTGCGGCGTAGACGGCGTGATGAACGCAGTTTGAACTGGGCTGCACAGTACAAATCTTCCTCCTTTCCCCCACTAGGCAAGTTCAATTCAGTTCTCGGATGAGACGCCCGCCGCAAAACGTCGCTGTGCTTCTGCACTTTTGTTCCTGTTAACGCTACCATGAATGCTAGCGGCCGCTGGCTGATGACGAGTTCTTCGCCAGCCCAGTCCATTTTTGACTGGTCACATTTCCGTTTTACAACTGCTCTTGTTGCTGCTTTGTTTTTTTTCCTGAGTTTCATTTGCACGCCATTTGTTACAAATTGGCTTGAGGTCAGCCAGAGCGTGCCTTTTTCCGCCCAGTTCTGCTCTGTTTGTTTTCGTTTCTAAAAAAAGCATGGGCGGAAGTTTCACACAGCGTCATGTTTTGCATGCTGCGACTTATTCATAATTTCGTTTTCACATAGATCGCACTAACTACGTCGACTTCTTTTCCGAGTTCCGTCATCAACAACTTAACTATTTTTGGAATGAGGATACGTAACTATTGAAGGGAAGCCACAATTTTTTTTTCCGAAATGCTCTTCTTTTAGATAAAAAGAACAGCCCTAAAGGGAACATAGCTTTGCTCGAATCCAACAGCACTTCAGTCAAACATCCTTCATGATTGCTTCTCTTTTTGGATAGGTTACTATGACTTGAGGTTCACATCCGACGTCAGCATTTCAAAATTTCGAACAACGTTCTGCCTGGTAGACTGTAATATCCTTGATCATAGTGTTCTATGTAAATCTGGCTTATCATCGCTTTGTTGCAACTTGTCTAGCAAAAGTACGTGTCAAAGACTGTACATGATATGTGCTTACTTAGGTATTTAGCTGACCTTGGACCTAGGAGCCCTTTCACTCGTTCCGTTCTTTCGTTAACGTCATCGAAGAAGATGGTAAATACGTGATTGGAACCGTCGGCGAGTTGCCATTCCGTTTTCTTGAGTCGCACCCAGCTGATTTCTCAGCTGGTCCTTCCTCTCCCTGAGCATGTCCACCCATCTCTTTGAAGTTTTTCCTCGACGCCGTTTCACTTCTCTTGCAATCCACTCCAAGGTTCTTTTCGTTCTCCTTCTACGATATGATCGGCTCGTCGGTATTTTCCTTTCATTTCCATTACATCTTGGCTGAAGTTCCTTCATTCTGTTTCTGTTTCTACTTTGTTATCGGAAAGCGAGCAGTAACACAGTAAGAAACGAATTCTGTTAGATGGGGGAGGAAGTGGGAACATTGGTGACAATGGATAGTTCTGCAAATTATCCCTGTTTTAACATCAAGGAGCAGACGCTTGCGCAGGAATCGGCTCTTCTACAGCCTTTCAAAGAAGCTTCAGGTGAATGACAGTTTTACTGAAAATTATGTCGTCCAGGGTTTTGCTGAAGCTGGATGCCTAGTTGCTCATTGATGATGTTTTTTAAACGAAAAAGCTCGTCATTCTCGACTGTGTCACTATTCATATACGCTATCGTGGTTCACTGCCGACTAGTATAAACGCAAAAGAAGCAAATTTATACTAAATGCAATCTATCTTAGTACTAAATGTGTGTGAGTGTTTGGTTTCTTGTCAGCTTAATACTCACATCTCACGCTTTCCTTAGTCATCCAGTGCTAAATCACTGTCCCTTCCATTCCTTCTCCATTCGCATTTTCATATCCGATATTTTTCTAAACCAGGTTGAATAACATGTTGTCGGTCAGCCACCTACCGTTCAAGGGTTGGCCACCGGAATAAGGTAGAGGGCTGCACAGTAGAAAACATATGAACTGAACAGGCCTCCTTTCGTACTGAGTTAATGTTCATGCTGCGCTCATTATCACCATTTTTTGCACAGATCACTATGATAGGAAGTTCACGACAGAGTTGTTGCGGAGCTTTCCTCAAGAAACTTTTCCTAGATGCACAGCCATGCTGTACTATCGTCGTCGTGCTTCAGGAATATGATCTTGAACTCTCCTTAGTCTTGAGAGTCTTGAGGGAGCTGTCTTTGCAGTGGAAATGCGAAGAGCCATGTATCCGGGGTAACTCCTCTAGTTGGAAGACACGAAGTCCGTGATGACAAGCAGCGCTCCGCCTAATACATTCGATGTATTATGGCAATACAGTGGGAGTAAGCGAGGGACGGGGAGTGCTGCAATGAGGCGAGCGAGACGAGCGGGCAGCAGGCGCTGGTGGGCCGGCGACTCGGCTCTTCCCCGTATCATGGCCAGCTGCCGCAGGCCTTACTTATCATCGCCCCGATAAGTTTCGCTTCCGCCGCCTTAACAGCCACGCGTGCGACACTTTTGGTAACTAATGGCAGCGTCAGCAGGACAATGGCAGAGTGAGACGAGCCGTGCGAGGTGTGTGCCTTCGTGTCTGCTGACACTTCGATTCACAGTGCGTCGATGCACTGTCGCTACTGAGTCTTTGCACTGTTCACCACCGTGCTTCTACCGTACCGCTGCCATCATCTTCTGCTTACGTTTACCGATTCTGTGGCCTGCCTCCTGAGAATGTTGTGAGAGAAATAGACGTCCAGCCGAAGTAAGCTTATTTCCGATTGCAGCAACGCTTGTTTACTGCTTCTAACCGAGCCAAGATCCTCGGGCCACGATGGTGTGCGTGTGCTGCGCCTGGCTCGCCTCCGCCTATGTTGCCACGGCCAAATACACAACAACAACCCGCACACACACACTTGTCCAGAAAATCCAAAACGTCATCGAGTGCTCAGCGCCCCGCCCGCCTCGCTCCTCACTTCCTCACTCGGTGCTTCTACGCGGCGACGAGGAACCGCCCCTCTTTTTTTCGTGGCTTTCGCAAGCAGCATACAAAACAAATACTCACTAAGCAAAACATTAGCAACTCGTATTACTGTTTGTTTGCGTGAAGACAACTTGGTGTTGTTACCTTCTCCAGCGTAGCATCCAGAACCTCGCGAATCCTCCTCCACTAGCGTATCGCAAAAAGTTGATGATTCGTATCGGCCTTCATCCAGTGGCGTGAAATTAAGTGTCACTACCGTAAATAACCATGCCCGTTACCTATTAGATGCACGATTTGAGGCTCGATCTCATCTGAAGGGAAACTTACGCTGGTTTACTTCTGGGATGAGTTTATACGGGAAACATTAACTGAAAGCTCATAGTACTGAAGCGGGAAAAATCAGCTTAACGAAGTTTCCAGGAGAGAAGTGGGTTTAGCATACCAGCATGCGAACTCGTCCAGTTCAGATTTTTCGTATACATGTAAGATTCTAACTGAGTTTTTCTAATCCAAAATACATCAGATTGTTTTGCCTAGAATTCATCAAATATATGAAACCATTAATCCCATAATTCTCATTTGTACTCATTTGGTATAAAAGTCGAAAGAAGAGGCGAGTTCACGTGGCGTCGTTTAACAATGCTCATCAGATTCACTTCTTCACTTCCCAGCCTTCTCCCTGCATACCAACATCCGACTGTGTAAGTCCCAGCAAATTAAAAAAGCCTTTACCCCTGCTGCATCTTGAATTCCTCTCTAATTTGCTCCTTCGTTCCTCCTGATTTTTTTCGTGCAGTGTTTCTGTTTGCTGTATAAAGCTGCAGATTCATTATCAAAGCTGGAGTGATTCTCGTGAAGGAACAATGTTTTTTTTTGAAGAATTGCATACTCGATCCCCAGAAGACTAGCTGAATAACGGAAATTAACAATATAATCAGACTAATGCTCGCTATGAGACAGGAAAACGATTATAGGGAAACGAAATCCAACGAAGACGATTATAAGCCATGTGTTTTTCCCCCATCCATCTATAATGAAGTTCCAGCCCTAGCAACGTAAGAGCGCAGCCGTGCGCGCTCCTACACAAACCGCTGCCGCTTCTGATTCTGCTCTCCTGGAACATCGACGGACGAATGCGTTGCTATGAAAAGCCTTCCATAATGCCGATATTGCACTGTGCACTCTGGGAAGTAGTTCGTTCAACGCACTTTATCCTGACAGTTCCGTAGTAAGCCACTTCTCCTTGGGGGCCTCCCATCAATAAAATATGGCTGAGTTCTGGACTCCTGGAACCAGCGGCACTTAGAGCTGGCTATTTGTGCGTCGTCGCTCTTGTGCTTCCTCTGTTTCTCGAAGAAAATCGCGTCTTCAGTGAGCCTTCGAAACTTATATACCATGAGTACTGTAGAGTGCATAGTCATTTCACAAATAAGCAAGCGTACGTACTTTTGTGACAATCACCATGACCACATGCTCTTTCATTTCAAATAACATTGTTCGTAGCCAGAGTGCAGGTCAGCTCAGCCGCCGTCGCTAGTGCATCGCGCTTTCTCTTCCCAGCTCTTTCGGCTTTACCGAAGTGAACTTGCGGTTTCGTTGAGGAAGGTGATCACCTCAGCCTTTGATGCGTAATCTTTGACACTACTGCTCTGTGAAACACAGGTGAAGAACGGTTGCAACACAAGCAGCAGCTGTCAGACGTTCCCTCTCCCTGGCGAATTCGCTTGGAATGTTGTTACTTCCAGACTAGTCGACAGATTCCTTCCGGGTTGCACTTTGTTTCTTGACTTCCTGAACATCGATCATTTCCATCAGTGTTTTTAGATGGCCTTTGATAATAGGGCGTTGTCAGTAAAAGTTTCTATGAAATCTTTGAAACGTTTTTTTTAACGGAAGGAGTCTTTTATGCTGGCGCATAGTCGATTCTTAGCGATTTTGATCCTGAATTGGTTTGGTGCCTGTATGAAGTATGTGGGTAATTTGTTGTGCTACTTCATAGATATAGTAGTATGACGAGGCTTCGATATTTACTCGAACTGAAACTATTCATTCACAGCTTTCATCCCTTATGGTGCACACATTTCATTAGAAAATTTTTTTCAATTAGAATCTACAAAGGCATTGATCCAGTGATTGCTCTTGTTTGTAGAGCATGCCTCCTTCGTTCCTGAATTCAGGAATTCAAAAAGTATTATGGAATTGCTGTAACAGAACTGATTGATTGAGTAAAATACCACCCAGTATTGTTTTTTACCTACAACTGGATAAGAGTGAAGCCGCATATCACTGAGACCATAAAGTAAGCGCATTTCATGCCTTGTCTTTTCTTTGAACCTTGATGTACTTCGTATTAGTACTGCTATTTATTTTTTAATGTTATATGACAACTGTAAAAAGGCAAGTAACAATACTATTTCGGAAGAAACGAGCGCTCGAGCGCTATATCTGCCTTTCTACCGTCCATCCATCTGAGCAGCACCTCCTTCACTGCGGTTCGGTGCAGTTATCTACCAGTCGCAGCATGGTCACCGATTAGCGCCGGAATAACTAAGAATAAGCTTTGCTTACATTTTCAGTATTTGTGCAGAACTCAGTAAAAGTACATGGGAAACAACGAAACTTAGGATTCTGAAGAAGTGAGCCCAGAACAACTGACTTGTTTGTTGCTCTAGCGCTAACCAAGGGACCGTGTCGCAACTGGTACGTAACTGCGTTGAATCGCGGCAAATGGAGGCACTATTCAGGTGAACTGACAGTAGTTCTTGGGGTAAGTATAGGAGTCAGTTGAGTTTGACACAGTGGGTAATTTTTTAGAGTTGGCCGCTTTGGCTACTGATGTCAAAGCCAACACGGAAAAATTAGAGCCATGAAAGCCGCTACGACTCAGTTTATCTGTTCTAACCTCAAAAGACGTAAAAGTCGCCAACAGAACTGCCCGCGTTGTTGTGTTAAGTGACCACATTCCGCACATCTGTGGTCTGTATTTTTGGCATGTTTTTGTCGCACACGCCGAGCCAGAGATCCGTTCGGCGCGATTCCTGGTTCCTAGTCAAACATAGCGCCGAGGTTGTTTCGACCCGGTTGCAACCTTCATCTTTGATGACCAGCTGAAAGTGTTTCCTATTTTTTTGCAGCTCTGCGTGTCACGTGAACTAACACCCGTTCCTCGTTAAAAACAATCTAACGCGGGCGTCCAGTTCCGACATCGTGTAACGATTTCGCCACTCTCTTCCCCGCTTCCCTTCCACTGTTGCAATTCGCTCTGTGTGTATGCTGTTAAGTCGGGACCGCGAGATGAGATTTCCCCCACTGGTCGTGTCAAAACGCTCGCTTCTCAACGCTGTTCTCGGGTCATTATGCTTGTATATGTGTGCATCGATTGTGGTGATGGTAGACGAACATCTTCACACGCTGCTTCCCTTCTCTGCTTCATTTTCCTGTTGCCACTCTATCCCGTTAACGACTTCCGCAATCCCTCAGCCCAATGCCGATGCACGATTTCCAACGCTTTTCACTCTGATCGAGCCAAGACTCGCGTCGAACTTTGTGACTTGTTATATTAAGTGAAAATCCGTATGTTCAGTTTGTGTGCGATGACGACACGCGAACTCGGCTCTTCCTGCTACTATTCGCTATGAAAAAGTATATTGCATGGAAGAAGCAAGAACTGGTAGGTTTCTCGCTTTTCACAGTCTCGTTCAGATGGAGCACATTTCTAGATGAGCAGCTGCGCTTGCTCTTAACGTAACAGTGTGACTTGCAGTTTTTGATAAAAAGCACAGTGGCCAGCAGAAATTTACAAACTAATTAGATAAGTTATATAGCTAAAATCCCCAGGATTCTATAGGAGCACTGGCAAAATGGAGCAGCTGAACTCAAACTCTAACTCCCATAGACGTCTTTGTTAGCCTACTACTGATAAAGTTAAACATAAGCCCTCCTTCTGCCTATTTAGCCACTGGATTTCTTCACGCTGCTCCACTGATCTTACAAAAGGTGCGTAGCGACATACTGCTAAGGGTGGGCTTGTGGTATTCGGACAAGCGATCTCGTCCAAGTTGCACCACACATTTGAACTGACACTCGGTCTCTCGTCCGAATGTCGCAGACCACTCCCTTGGCGGTATGACGCTACCGGACCCCTTGAGCTCCAGGAAAATTGTCTGCTTCTTCTGCAGCGACCGGCAGATTGGTAACCATGTTCGCTTGCACCTCCTATGTTTCGCATGGGTATTCTTGCATTAAGCACGTAAAAGTATGGCCTCTTTTCTCCTACTCTTTCTTTTTCGTTTCTAAACATACTAGTCGCATACTAACCCTTGCAAAGGTTGTTCTAGATTATAGGGTTAAATGAAATCCAGTTATGGTAAGGATGGGACCCAACCCTACCTCACAGGTTTCCCACCCAAGACTAGCCTTTTTTACGAACGGTTCTCTAGAATTTTTTTTGTGTTTTTTTCTGTGCAGCAGATACAGGGACCGACTGGAGTTTTCGAACTGTTAAAATGACAAGGAAACTGCGAAGCTCCAGATCATTTTTCCTTCACTGGTATATGGTTCCTTCTTCTTTTCTGTTCTCCTCATACGTCGCATTTGCAGCGAAGACCACAGCAAAAACGTCACAGACCAAAATTTTGAATCATGCAGATATAATCGTGCGCCTTTTCATATGGAAAAGTAATCCAGTAGAAATGTAACTAAGCCGTTACAGCTGAACTGCACGTGCCCTCCTTATCTTCTGGCATGTTTCCTGCTTCGTTCTTCCTGCTCATGCATATTCCGAAGTTTTGCTCGAAAATGCCTATTCTCTAAGGGCAAAGTTTCCAGATACAAGAATTATATCAAAACTTTTTGCCTTTTCTCTTTAAAGCTGTGAACGAGAGCACATGACAAACAAGTGAATTACCGTCATCCAATTATCGCTCTCTTTCACGACTCTTTGAAGTACGTTTTCTTTCAAGAGCCAGCGTTCTTTTCTGGGTACATGAAATTCATGTACATTGGATTTGTTTTATAACGATATGATCAACATTCTTTCTATATTCAGATGATACTGCAGGAGCTCTGTTTCCTTAAAATACACGATGGCACTCTAATATCAAGCGGTTTATATAATCCACTGCCAAAAATGCTGAAATTATTTTAATCAATACTGATGAACTTTTCGAAGATAGATGCGCTGAAATGTGTACGTTTTTCCTTCGAAAAAGTCTCATGTTTTAAATTTTTTGACCTTTATTTTCCTCCATCTCGTACTCCAGGCACTCTGCCAAATAACGGTGTGAAAGTTTTTTTCTTCAGAATGTACCTAATGCTCTTCATATCATTCACCTCTGATGCCATAGGCGATTTTCGGATAAATCCTCTTATAAGTCTGATAGATTACTCCGCCTGCTCTCCCACACGACTTCAGTTCCACAGAAACGCTACTGCTTAGTCTTTACCGCTACGTATTATCGTATAATATAAAACAGCATAAAATTTCAGTGGTTGGGCAACGTTCGCTCTGTTAGCAGTTCTAGGAAGCTACTCACCTGCTTCTGGCTGCATTCTCACGCTTTTAGAGTATTGAGAGACAGACGTATCTTATTCTGCCGCTTTTGTGTATATTTTTCCAACTTCTACAATGCCTTCGCACAGCCAGGTCATCAGCTAGCGTAACTCGAAGTTCCGCTGTATTTTGAAAAATCACAGGACCAAATGTTATAGAGAAGGAGTTTCGAATAGCTTTTTGTGCTGAGGGATTCTGTGAGTCGCTCTCCAAATTCCTATGCTAGGGTGTTTCCTCATAATTGATAAGCAACTTCAATGGTGATCAAATCGAGACTTCTCGAGATGCTGCTTTTTCAATTATTTTTATCCGACTTGAGGGACACTGCGAAATGAAACTTTAAACCCAGGTTGCCTGTTTCCTACCTTTGTCTATACGGTTCGCGGCGAAGTTAGCAGGAAATTTCTTATGACAATGGACACCACTGCGCTAGGACTGTACAAAATTCCTCTAAAAAGACCTCAATGAACATAGCGTTGTCCTCTATCCCAAAAATGCTACGCATCTCTTGTTCGGCCATTTACAAATAAAAAGTGGACAAATAACTTCCTTCCAATAATTGTCGCAACGTTCATGGTGGGCATTTAGGGCACAATGAGTTACGTCGTTCCTTTTTAGAACGTGAAAGTCACCGGAAATTCTTCTCCCATTTTTCCACCTTAAATTGAACATGGCTTACATTTGCTGAGCAGCTTACACTTTATCGCAGTGTTTTGCTGTATCTGCTCAGAGTGTACCAAAGGCTCGTAGGATATCGGGTAGAATTTGAGATATCAGCGAAGGCTATACATTTTGTCCGAGAAAACGCTGTTCTAGGGATCCTCAATTTCCGCAGGCGCAAGCAGCGCACGCTTCGAAACAGCTGTCTGCAGTTGTTAACGTTATCAAGAAGCAATCATTCAGCATTCTGTCCTTTTTTTCTGCTAACTGCTCTTCAGCCTCTTTCTTCAGCATAGCAGGCTACACGAGTAGCTGCCGCTTACCTGCGAAGATGTATGGCGAATCAGTGCGCTGGTGACGAGGTTTGCGTCCGTTCGCCTCTGTTGACATGACCACATCCTCCATCTGGGCAGCGCCTGTTTTTCATTTACGCGCTTTTTTTCCGTTTTTGGCACGACTGTGTACAACTGATGCCGATGACGTGGTCGCATTACACACTTTTCCCATTGCTACGCCTCGCTTTCAAGTTATTTCGCCTTCGTTTTCTCTCGATCACATTTCTTCTCACCGCTACTCGCCTTTTCCCCAATCGGTAAGATAATTAAGTAATTTGCTTAGATTCCTTCATTTAAAACGACTTTCGAGGGGCGCGGGAATTTCTAGTTGTAGTAAAGTGGCATTGATCATTGTTTGAAGGACTGGCACAGCACTTCGTGATATGAAGTGCACACTAAGGAGGATATACCTCGTCCCTCGTCTACACGGTCTTTCTCTAAATTTACCATTTCTTGCGCGAGCGGTCTGGTTATCAGACGCTTTGTGTCGAGTCGGTTCCGTGAATTTCCTTCGGAACCTCTAAGCTATTCCATCACGTATTTTTCCGAGCTGCATTGATTGATTGTCCGGCTGTCCCGTGCCACTCTCGGTATTTGTACTCTATTTACCTAGCCGCGCCTTGGTAACCCTCACACCCGTCGTCGCACGGAGCGCGTATGAGAGAGGGCGATTCGCCATCGCCTTTTTCAGTACAGTACTAGTGCATCTCGCGTACAAAATTCTTTCTGACGTATGAGTTCCCGAATTTAATAACAGCATGCACATATAGCCTACTTTTTACTTACAAGTTTTCCTTTGTGAGGCTGTTCCAACGCCACTGAAGATCGCACATGTTGTCCTACCCATAACTGGCTAGGCAGGGCTTCGTGAGCCGTTCTGTGGTTACTCTTTTGGAAGTACCGGCCAAAGTGCACATGACTTTCAGAAGCAACCGTCGCGGCGGGATTCTGACGGGCCGCGGCGAGAGCGGGCGAGTGCGAACTGCATCGTGCGGGGGGCTGGGCGTGGTAGCTCGTCCGTCTTGCAATCAATAGCATCATGTTGCGGCCGCCAACTCTTCTGTGCCTTACTCTACCTCACTGAACTCGTTTATTAGTCAGTGCTCTGTATGAGCTCGGATTTCACCGTTTTCACAGTCAGCACACGGCTAGTCCTCGACTAACCCTCGATCGGTGTCAAGCGGCCACCCGGCCGCTAGCCCTATTTGCCCGCCTTCGCACATTTTATGCGCGTCACGGGCATGTTATCCGCTCACTGTCGCCGATTTCGCTGATTTACGTTCGCCATGATGTTTTTCGGTTTATCTCATTTCTTTGGTTTCTTCGTTCAAATCCCCTTAGTCTCTCCTCGATTCCTTCTCGTAAAGTTTTGTAGTTTTCTTAGACATTTTTTTCACAGTCTCGTAGAGACCAATCTAAATGTTTCAAATACACGCTTATAATATCAACAACAAGATTTTGAAGAATCTTTTCCCTTTTAAGCTCTTCAACGGCGATCGTGTTGCTAAGAACCGCGGTCGATGAAGCCTTGTTATTCGTCATCTCACCTCTTTTTAGCGGTCATCCATTCTGTCCTCTCTTTTCGTCTTATTCGCCCTGCTTATGCTCGCTTGATTACATTTGTTTTTATGTGCGTCAATTCTTAGGCAGTAAGCTGTTTTCGGACGTTTTCTCTGCACAATTCCCTTCCCAGAAAACGCCTCTGAGCCTTAATTTGCTCTTGCAGATCCAGATGAAGGTGCACTGGCTTAGCGTTTGCAGTAGATTTTTTGACGAGTAGTTCTACCCTTTTCACAATTAGCGCTTTTCATCAACTAAGGCTTTTCACAGTTCATCTAGAATCACGCTAAATCTGTGGTATTTCAGGGGTTTTCGTTCCTTAGTACGCAGCCTTGTCGTAGTCGGGTCTTGATTAATTTCTCATGTAAGTAGTAAGCTTTTTCGGGAATATGAGCCGCTTCCGATGTTTTTGCTTGATTGTTATGTCAGAATTCCCACAGTCCATATCATTTCCCAGAAATTCAGGCATGGATTCAACGGACGACGTTGTCTTAACTAGCATTTGAGTGAATTTGAACGAATATGCTTTGGGCCGGGCAAAAAAGTCAGATCAGATTGATACGACTTGCGTTAGTCTCTGCTCTGAACATATGTCTGTGTACCAGCCACGTGGCTGCACTCTTCTGCGTCACTCGACGTTTTTCAGACATCTGAGAATCTAAGCCAAAGCACATTAACATTTACATAGGTCGCCGACTGCCTAAGTAACAGAGGCGTTTATGCTTTTGCTAATACTAGGATAATGGTGGCGGTAAAATATGCCATTTCTTCGTGCATTCAAAGACACAAGATTTTAAATGGGTTCTTTTTCCTTATAAGTCAACGGGGTATTAGATGAATTTGAATTTGTGTTGCTACGATTTACTTGATCATGTACTAGGACCAAACTAGGTTGGATTTTTTCTAAAATATAAGGTTTAATGGAGTAATCACAAATTTTCAGTGATAAACTGCAACAGTTGAAGAAATAAGAAATAAGTTCATATCTTTATGAACTCAGCATGTCATGAGTGTTTCATCTTTGCAGTTTTTTTTTTCGCAGAGCACAACTTCAGGGAATTTCAGTGCCCTATACGTATGTCTTACTTCCTTGGCTAGCGAAACCTCCTTATCATTCCCTACTTTCCTAGCCCACTATCCCTGATTATGGTGTCGTATACGTAATGCTTATATCCCCTCATTTGTTTACTTGTTAGCCAGATTTGATGAGATTTCTGTGTCAACGACAGCAGTGTTCATATTCATCATGCGAAAATGAAGTTTGTAACAGTCCTCCCTGCACTTCCACTAAAAACATCTCGCTTTTTGCAATTTTCAAGTACTTTTACAGTGATCATTTTTATTTACTACTGGATTTATGTTCCTAGAAATTGGTTTGTGTTTTTGGTGTTTTATAGTCGTAATTACCGTTCATACTTTTCAGGATAGTCCGGCGCTGGCGTGCCCGGCCCCCCTTGTAGTGCTCGCGCCTCCTGGCGCAACCGACTGGCCAGCACTGGCCTCACCACCCTCCAACACACTCCCGGCAGGGTAAGAACAGCTTAAATTTAATTATTTTCCAAAGTAGTAGCGTTGTATCCTCCCTAAACTCAGTCAGTTGTTGTGCGTTTGAACAAACTAGGCATAGATTCTTCTTTGAAATACTTTTAAATAAAAATCCTCGAGCCATTTTTTTTCACAAATTGCCCAGTCAGATCATTTTAAATCTAGCAGATATGAAGAAGGCAAACTCAGCTTTGTGAATCAAATTTCTATGTAACTACTTTAATCACTAAATAAATAATAATTACTTAAGGTCTGCAACCTATGACAATTTGGCTTTTTCTGCCTACCACAGGTACTTCCTTGATTGTTGAAAACTTAACTTGTTTATTTACCGCTGAAGCGAGTTATACGCTCAACTGTTCATTTATTGCTTCTCAAGCCTTTTTGCTGAAAACTTGTTTATTCCTGAAGTCATCCGGTATCGTAGGTAGTTCTAGTGGTTTTTTAACGTTCCTGAATAAATAAGCATATTCTGAAATACGTGTTCTGCAAGCATATCCTACAGTATTTATCAGTTAAAAGATAATATTCGTTTACAACGGGTCATAAAAATAGGAGAGGTAAAAAGTGACGTGAAAGAAGCAAGTATTAAGTTAGCGAAAGTTCCATATATATTATTTGCGTGAAAATGAATGTTCTTTGCAGAAGCCGTTCCTGTTATTTTTTTTTGTTCATGAGATAGGAGGTTAATATATTTACAATTAGCATGGAATATAGTCGCCACCAGCGCTGTGCTGTCATGTTATAATTATGTTCACTGATTGCTGACATCTTTCGTCTTGCATATATAATGAGCAATTTTCAGCGTTACTTTAGTTGCAAAAGTGCTATGGACCATCTCTTCTCTGCTGCGTAGTAAAACTCTATGTTTTTCCTTTCAGGAACACGGGGCTTGCATTTGTCGGTCCATCTGCGTTTTCCGTGGTGCCGCCGGCGGCACCCACCGGCATTCCACAAATAGCGGCACCTCGTCCGACCACCACTCCCGTCTTACCTCTCTACCCGGGCTTGATGTGCTTACCCGCCTTACTCGACAAGCTCAGCGGATCACAGGGTATCTTGCGCTCTCATATGAGCACAACGCCTTTCAAGCCGATACCGAACAACGAAAAGTGAGCTGATCTAAGAGGTTCCCTTCTTTCTGCAGATGAAAAGACCTCATTCCTGCCTAGGGTGGATTTGGCGAGGTTTCGAGTGAAAGATCCAGTGGAATGGTTGGTCGATGATGTCGTGTCGTGGATGTTGGATGTCGCGAAACGGCATGGAATTCCTTTCGAGGAGATGAACATGCACAGGGTAGGCTTCAACTTCTCTCACACGCTTCTCTCATATTTGTGGCCTAGACATTTTTTTAAATAAAAAGGGATCTCAGTTTCTCGAGTATTGAAACACTGTGAACGAGCAGTTCGTTAATCGTAGTAGAGAGTTGCTGTTGTTGTGACGAAGTAAACAAGTTTTTGGTTTTCGTTAATCACTCATCACTAGATATATATGACTTTGTTAGTGTGTTGCTTCAGCAGTTTTCACAAAAGGTGTGATTTTACACAGCAAAAAAGTCGTAGTTTAGTTTTTCAAATTTCGCTGCCAATTCCTGACTCTTCAAATTTTGCGTAACTGGCTGCCTCCTTTGTTCATATGCTCGAAAGTCGCTATTCGAAACATCGGCAATATTGAAGGGTGTTCATTTTGTTCATTTTTCATTGACCCTATTCAGAAGCTCATACATAAACACAATGCTGAAGCAGGCGGAATAATGCATTTCTTTTCAGTTTGCCAATTTGACCGGCCAGCAAATGATTGGCATGACCGAGCAGAATTTCATCGAACGAGATCCAATCTGGGGACAGCTCATCTTTAATGAGTTCCGGAAAAACCTTGCCGGTGGGAACTGTGTGAAAGCATAGAATATGAGATGTCAGATTGTTACTTATTTAACTCGGTTTCTAGAGGATACCTCAGTGATTGACGAAATTATGAAGAAGTACAGTGCCGACGAAGATGCGGTGACGGTTCCCGGAGCAGGCCCGTCAACCTCGTTCGAAATCCCGAAAACGCACATAACAGGCCCGAATCCGTCGCCGATTGTACCGCAGTTCCACACACTCACGCAGACGTTGAACCAGACGCTCAATCAAACGCTGAATCAAAGTATTCAGCTGAACACTAATCTGGCGCAGAACTTGCAGCAGACGCTGAATCAGTCGTTAGCAACGAGCCTTGCTGCTGGATTGTCAACTGGTAATCGATGTTGCATTTCGAACTCGTTCTGCTGTAACCACTGTCGATTCTCAGGATTAAGTCCCATCAATCTCGGCCTGATGCACAACGGCCTGAGTCCGAGTTCACCACTGCTTGGCGCCCAACTGCAGCAAAAAATTTCCCCGCTTCCAAGTGAGATAACATCCTTCAGTGCTGGAAGTGGCACAGCATGCTCGGATTTTGAAGGTTTGTCATCCGTCTTTCGCTACTCATTATGTGCAGGTGTCGTTTGTCGGGTGTCAGCAACTTTTGTGTTCATCCATCTAGAGTTCATCTAACACGGTAGCTATCTTTGCGCAGCACATCCTGGTGACCTCAGTGGCGTAGAAACATGTAGGAAAGACTGTAACCTGCAGTCCAAATTTACCTTCGTTTACTGTAAAGACAGCAAATGTGGAGAAATTTGCTGGGCTGCATGCCTGGATGCGCAGTTGTCACACGCACAGCACACTCAATCTGCAGCTCATTAAATTTCTGCATTTATCTCATCTTTATTAGAAGAGAAAAGCAAGTCTAATGAGTTGCCTGCGACATCTTTCAGTTGAAGTGTGGCTCGTTCAAATTTTGCCTTGTTCTTTATAAGACGGAGCGATACTCTCTATACTTGTTCTGTGTTGTCTTGAATGTTTCGTATCATTTCGAAACTTAATCTCTTGATATTTGAAACGATAAATGTCTAAAAGCCGAAAGCACCCTAAATTTATTAGCAGGTCATTCAACGAACATCTAGCGTATATTTTAGAGGACAACTGCGCCTGTCGCACAATCTCTAGCTCAGCTTGTTTCGCAGATTTGCCCTTTTTTCCTCCCTTGTGCAAAAGAAACAGCTCACCCGTATATCAGCTGGCTGTCAGATGTGGTACGTGGTTTCACAGCAGTCAGAAGGCAGCGACAGTGGTTGTTGTGAACTTCTTTCCTGTAGTTCCTAAAGTGCTTTTCGAATTCTCGCGGGATTTTCTACGCACTAGATCTTCGTAGGGGTATTCGGGAAATATACCTGCATTGTGCGCTTTCGTTTCTTTTAAGCTAGACGGTGTGGTTACGAAGCTTGTTTAAAAAAATTGATGCTTATTGTATAAGTGACACTTATGTACTATGATAGTTAACCACAAACAAAACAAAATCCTACTCAAACAAATCCTGAATTGCAAAAAAATCCTCCAGTATAAATGATACAACTATGAAAAGAATTTCTAAAACGAAGTAGAAGACAGCAAAACTTACAAATATAAGAGAGAACAAAAAGTGAGGAGTGAGGAGAGCAAAGAGAGTTCAGAAAAACTCTAGACATCAGGGTTTGAGGCAAGTAGGGAGCAATTTTGTGAACATGCTTTAGCCCCGTGGGATTTCGTTCCCCTTAGAAAAACATATTTCTTGGCTTACGAAGTCTGAATTCTATCTTTAAATGAAATAATCGGTTTTTTTTTCTGACGTAACCGTGATACCAAAACTAGCTTAGTACGAGTTAGCCATTTTTGCTCAGTGATTTTTCAACAATACCCTAAAGTTTTTTTTTGTACAAGTCTTGAAATTCACAGCCCCCTTTCCACCTTCCCGAGAATGGATCCGGAAATTTTTGAAAGATCTGTGGGCCAACAAAAATTGAAAAGGGGCGGTTTTTAAAAACATTTTTATTATTAACTCTAAAACTGGTTTCCGTTTTAAAAAGTTCAAAATACTTTTGGAGCTTCTAAAAACAAGCTTTCCTTTGCTCCACCCCTAGTCCCGGCCACTTTCCTGAAGGGGCGCCTTTCCCAAGGTAAATTTTTGCGATCGCCGCTGACAGGTAGGTGTAGCCGCAAAATTTTTTGAAAGTCCAGAAGCCAAAATTAAAAAGAGAACTTCGAATTGTTGAAATTTTCGTCCATTGTTTTTAAGTGGACGTTAGGTCGGCCTCAATAAGTTCTCAGTATTCAATTTTGTAAAGGAATTTTGCAGGTTACTAGCGGCAAATCAAAGCTTATACCAGAATCTGAAATACAAGAGTCCTTTTTTTGCTTGAGCTATCCGTAAGCATTATACATATATACCAAAATGCTTAAGTTTAAGATCCATTTGTACTGATGGTTCGCTGAACGTATTGTAAAGCTGGTGTGGAATAAACTCAGTTGTCTCAGGCGTTATTATATAATGTTTTTTATTAAAAGAAATGCTTTCATTCCAAAATATCCGATTATTCGAAAAACCTAAGCGCTGTATGAATAGCATTTCTCTGACTTCCATTAAAAAATTCCTACACTCTTTATTCAGACCTTTTAATCTCTCAATTAACTTTACTGTTCTTTCTTTAAGGATCTGAAGATTGTTCGGGCTCTAATGATCCAAAGCTGAAGAAGAATAAGGATGGGAAACCACGTAAACGTTCCCAACATACGAAAGGCAACAAACTGTGGGAGTTCATCCGAGACGCCTTGAAGGATCCACTCACGTGTCCATCAGTTGTTCGGTGAGTAACACTTGGCTATTCTGCCAGCTGTTCCGACAATTCCTCTATAGGTGGGAGGACCCGATCGAAGGAGTGTTTCGGATAGTGGAATCCGAAAAACTGGCCCGGCTTTGGGGCGAGCGAAAGAACAACACGAAAATGACGTACGAGAAGCTGAGCAGAGCCATGAGGTATGCACCCCTCCTCTGTAGCTCGGAACAGAGCTATCCTCTCGGATCCAACTCCCCATTCGCTTCTAACGCCCACGCGTTTTCTGGCGCAACTTCCATGCCAACTTGTTGTATCAGATGGAGATGTTTGTGTTGTGATGATGTTTCTGAGCGTTACACTGCAGTAACTCCTAGGCTGCGGACCGCACTACTCGGGCGCAACAATGTGGTTTTTGATCATCTCCAACGTCACCGCCGAACCAAACATCACACTTGGTTAGGTGGAGACGGCTATAATCTCTCATCGCCAGTCACCTTAGTGGATGTGCGAACTTTCGATGAGGGGTGTGCTCCGGAAAATTGCACTGATAAGCAAGTCTCACGCTCACGTGCATGTCCATCTTTCCATAGGTGTCCGTCACCTGCATAGCATGTCACTTACTCCTTACTAACCTGCCCCACGATTCTCTATCAATTCATGCTGCACTTGTGCAGCTCTTCACACTCTCCTCTTCCATCGCTCATTATCCCTGTCTCTGCTGACAACCTCGCATTCACCCGAACTCCTGTTTAGAACCTACTACGAGAAGCAAATACTCGTCCCTGTGCCAAAGACTGGTCTTTATCCCAAGAAACTCGTGTACAAATTCGGGCCGGGTGCTCACGGATGGGATGCGGTGAAGGAAGAACTTCTGTAGGGTAAGTTGTTGAGTCGTCACTCGATTAACTGCATGTAAACACGTCTGCTCAGCGCTCGCGGCTCATTCCAGTAGAGTATGCCGGTGAGCGATGAGCGCTAGCATATCCAGCGATGTTTGGTGCCTGAGGCATGTATCGATCCAGGTTCTCCCTCAGAAGACCAACTAGACCACACACTAATCGCTGTCCCTCGCACGTGTTCCGCTTCCTTTCGGGGGATCGAAGATCTGGCCGTTTGGCGAGCGCCGCACTCGCGCGGCAGTTACGCTCCCTGTAAAAGTATCGTTAAGAATCTCGCGATGCTAGTGGAATTTCTTTTTCGGAAACTTCAAAAATCTGAGCGGGGAGCAGGCGAAAACATAACTGAGGAAACTCTGTAGAAGGGTAACATGCAAGCTTGTCTCTCTTTCTCGCAGCTGCATAGATAGTATTGAAATGTTGTTGTATCAAAGCTACTTCAGAGACGTTATTCGGATATTCCGGTGTTGGATTTTTCTGCACAGTGAAGAATGCGACACCACAACTGCAGTTGCCATAGTAGAATTTTATATTGGGAATGCTTAAAACTGCTAACTGAGAGCTCACCTTACAGTGATTGGAGAAGTATAGGGTTCCCCCGACCACTGCTAAGTTTAAGCTTCTAATAAGGATCAGGCAGATAGTGAGGCGAATCGGTCGCTGTATTTTGAGTAAATTCTGTGTTATTCTCCGTTTAGTGAATTATTAGTAGGACGGGGGGGGGGGGTGCAGAATGTAGCTGCATAGTCTCGAGAGTACAGTACAGCTATTGAAATGCTTCCGAGCTCTGTGTAGGGTGTGCACGCTTAACAGTTTCCACTCATTTTCCAGCCTAAAACGCCGTTTTTAGCGCTTAAACGAAAAATGAGCAATTTTGTTGGGGGGGGGGGGGCGA